>JACN01072434.1:0-16254 GCA_000787155.1 Scartelaos histophorus | reverse complement strand
AGACTTCAATTTGAGCTTTATTTTAACCCAATTTGACTATAAAAAAGTGAAGTTTAGGCCCAACAGAATTATACACCAATATAACAACAAGCATTTGACTGTGAAGAGGTGGACTGATACTTAAAGCAGTCAGTTTTTTCAAAAGTTGCAAACAAAAAAGGGGTTCAGACAGTTTCTGTCAGACATAAATCAAAATTAGACCACCATAGCTCACTGTTTTGGATCAAAGTGAACCTCTGAATGCCTCATAATACCTCTGGCAATGCAACTGTAACATACATAGGCAAACTGAACAATGAAAAAACTAAATTAGTCACGTAAAAATTAAACGTGACTTATTTATCATATCATATCATGCAAAAAGGGTGATATTCCGATGACTTAATGGGGACATGGTATTCCAAATAGTCTTTTAAGAGCTTTTAACCATGCTATAATTGTTTTTCCTTCTCATTTACTCACTCTAAGTTGTATTTAGGGTGATTCAGGCAAGTGTGAGTAATGATTATTCTTCTGTATTCGAGACGGCATTGCTCAGACAACCTTTGTTTTCACTGATCCTTGCTACACACCCACTGCTCTTAACTTACTTTGTTCTCCAATTTTATTTTCTCCAACGGTGATGCATGTAGGATTCAGCGGTAGTCTAATTTCGTTAAATGGTACATATTATGCTATTTTCTGATCTTTGTTATAATGCTGTTTCCTCATCAAAAACATACCTATAGTTGTGTTTGGTTGCATTAACATATGTTTAATACATACCGGTAATCATATTGCATATTTAGTTCTTCCCTCAAAAAACACTGTTCCACCTTTTGATGTAATTTGCTGATAAAAGTGCTCCAGTATTTTTATTTTTTTTATACACTCTATACATGTTTACTAGAATCATTTGGACAATTTCAGCCTGGATAGTTTCATTGCCAATCTACTAAACCAAATGTAAAACAGTGGTAAACTCAAAAACTACCCTTTCGTGACATCGCAAGGTGGATTGGAGTATTTGAGCTTGAGAGATGGAGACAGTCTCATAATGCAGTGTTACTCATGCATGTGAATGAAACAAAACACAACTACAGATATGTTTATGAGAACGAAACAGCTTTTTAATATGGCTTAAAGCTCACAAGAGTTAATGTTGCATAAAATAGGACCAATTTATTAAGTTTTAATCCCATTATCATTGCACAATAGCAAAGGTACCAATACCAATAATGAGCCCCAATGTATGGAGTATTCACATTAAATATCTTGCAGCACAGGGCATATTTTTCTATGTGACGTTCATCTGTAGGCTGTTAACATGGCAGATTTACACAGATCTACATCTACGGTTCCTGTTTATGAATGACGAAAGGTCAGCGGAGCAGAAGGAGAGGATTCATATGAACATAACTCTACATCCATGTTGCATCTCACTCGCTACGTTTTCAAAATGTCAGCTGCGATTTGCTCCAACCGCGAACCAGATGCCTTCAAAGCCAGAGAGACCCCCGGGCAGTGCACTATATAACATCCCAGCTTCTCATACATTCATTTTATCATTGGAGGGAGATGAGACCAAGTCCATTTTAAAGGAGTTGGACCTGATTTTTACCATCTTAAAATAATAATTTAAAAAATAAATTGTTAATTTTACCTTGTCCATTCCAAATATTGTAATTATTCACCACAATGAATCTACAAGTGCTTTTAATAATTTTCAGAGACCAGTGTGCAGTTTTGCCATGATGTTAAAGCTAACAACAATGAGCTGCCTATACAATATATGTGTCTTTTTTTTTTCAAACAGATGGTCCAAATCAGGTAGAGGGCCTTTCAGGCTAAGGAAGGTAGGATGGTGTTGACAACTCAGCACAAACTGAGATTTAAAGCAGAGCAGGGTATTATAGGCTTCAGGGACAGGGATTTGAACACACATTTGGGTGTTTCAAAGATGTACTGTGAAGTGCACCTGCTCAATGATGAAACCTATGCTGCTACACAATGGGAGCAATACAGAACAAGGCTTTTCAAATCCAACTGCAACCATGAAAAAATACCCAGTCATAAATCAGAAAGTTTGCAGTTTCACTGAAGAGAATGGATTTTTGGAAGTTGTTGAAACACCTTTAAGGCACTTTTTCAAGAAGAAAATATTTGATTGAATATTCCAGAGAATTGCAGAGACCTGGGAATGTGTCGTCTCCTGTAATCTCCAATATTAATTTCCCAGTGTATTATGAGGCACCATCTGAAACAAGTAGTTTGCACAATTAACTAAAGTAACAAAAAATTAAACCTTTTATTAAACATTTATATTTATTTATGTAGACATTTGGGACACTATTTCTCAAATTCAACTATCTTTAGAGTCACTATATAAAACAGAAATCACCAAAAAGAAAAGTAATTTTTCTGTGGGTTGTTTGCATTTTTCAATCTCACATTTCTATTCAAAAACAATAAAAGTCTCACATGAATAAATATAATACCTGTTTAATAGTATATAAACTGAAAACATTTACTTTTCATGTTGCCACTGGGTGCAATATTTGTAATGACAGAAAAACTATTCACTAAAGCTTTCAAATCTTTCTCAGAAATACACTGTGAACATTTTAGTTTCAATATCACACCATATGTATGCAGCATGTGCACGGTGCTTCCATGGAAACGGCAATAAATGATAGATGTAGAATGTGAATGTATTGCAAAGGTCAAGTGATCAAGCAAATCAAAAATAGCATTAACTCGTGGGTTTCTGCTTCTTCCCATATGCAACATTTTGAGAACTTTTCCCATTAAAAAAGGTATAATGTCTTATTTTATATTGTTAATCGTGACAGTCCTAATTTTTTTTTAATCCTTCTGAAATTTGTAATCCATGCTTCTAGAAACATCGTAATTGTAGGGTTATTGCTTTATTAACCTCAACAAAACACCTCTATGCCTGTGTTTTTAACCATTAATACTAATGATCTGTTTCATGAATGGTTAAAATTCACTGGAATCATGTTTGAAAAGGCATAGACCCTTTTTTTATAAATCGTGGCCAGACCTATGCAGCCAAACAGTTCGGATCCGTCTCCTGCGGGTTTTTATGGTTATGTCATTGCTCTGCCTGAAATGTCCCATAGTATTATTACTTATTACCTTACATTTATTAATTTACAGGTGGTTTTACTGCTCAAAAATACCTAGAAAAAGAGGCGTTCTAACTGTGAGAGGGGTTGCCTGACCACAGATCTTACAGGTAAGGTTTAATGCTATACTGTGAAACATTCTAGACAAAGTAATAACATAAACATTTTTGATGAACCGTCCACCAGAAACGTTACAAATATGAACCTTTAAGCATTCATTTCAAGCATCTATTAAGCCAATGTGCATATATTTTAGTGTTCACAATGTGATTTGATGCCTCTTTGGATAAATGTTATTTTTAATAATCAGTGAATGATGCACGTTGCTTTATTTTAAAAGCATTTCAAATATTGCACTGTTCCATTTTTATACAGCGGTGGTTTTGTTGACAATATCAAATAGATCAAACAGAAGCAAGCCCATCCCTGTGTACATAAATCCCCATTATCAGCAGTATTCACAGCCCTAGATGTTCAAGTAACCGTGTCAACAAAACACAAATGCAAGGCTAAATTCCCCTGTCTATAATCAAAAGGATTCCTGGTGCTGGACGGTTCATAGTCAAAAGCGAGCATGACAAATTAGCTATGAGCGCTACATAAAAGGCTCCTCTCCTCATAACGGAGCAGGTCATTAGTGGATTTGTGCCACGAGAACCCAGTGACTGCTCAGATATGCATTTTAAAGGAATTTTGAAGGTTTAAAATACTCAAAGCCTTATATGCTTATATAGGCATGTAACTAATTAATTCTCTATGCACTAGAAGAGCACAGACAATGTAATGGCTCTTTGACGTTGGTAGTTGCTGTGAGACTGGATTCAAACTTGAAATATTTAACTTCATGGATTATTTTTATCGATTTATCTAATTTGCCTCTTGCTTGTTGTGAAAAGAGCTTATGAACTAATTGAAGTGAATAATTAGAATGATAAGAAGAACTGTGTTTAGAAAGTGAAGAATAACATTGGGTGACTGCTGTTTAAAATGAACTAGTTTTGTTTTACATCTTACCTGTATTAAATTATAGGTGGTTTTATAGCTCAAAAATATATAGAAAAACAGGCATTCTAATTTCTGACTGTGAGTGGGGTCGCCTCTCTACAGATCTGACCTGTAACTTGGTTTGCTGTGGTCTCCATGAACAAAAAAGGTTTAATATCATATTCTGAAACATTCTAGGCAAAGCAATAACATCTCCATGGAGAAAAGCATTTGATGGACCTGACAAAAGGAAAGTTACATAATGCACCTTTACGTTTATGGCAGAGGTCACATTGAAACCAGACACATATTTATTTTATTTTCAAAGTTGATAAGTTGACTATTGCTCTTATATCACAGGCTTTTTGCTGTCACTGATGAAATCATTGGTGTAGGATGCTGCAGTTTGCTGACGTCATAGAGACAGGTTTAGAGGGGGAAGCCCGTGAGTCATCTGCACTAAACTTATCTGCGTCTGACCCTGTCTACTCACTACAGACTGACCAGACACTAAACAATACACTTCTCATCACTAATGCAAGAAACACAGTCACTTAAAGCGTCCACTAAGCTCCAGTGAAGTGAAGTGCCAAAAGTTTAAAGTTAATGGACATAGAGGGATATATCAGGGTTTCAGAATGATGAGAAATTAGAACTGTTGCCATAGCAAATGACAAATTAAAATATCATAATATAATATAAAATATATTATTTGAATTGGGAGAAAAAAAACTGAAATCTTTGATTAAGAACAAAAAAAGAAGTATAGGAACCTGTGGAAAGAAACTCAAGAACAATTGTTTAAGACATAAACTGTAAAGTCGTGAAGATTACAATAGATGTTTCTGTACATACATTGAACTCTCAATAAGCATTAATAATTGTTAGTTAATTAACTTGGTTAATATGTGGTCTCTAAAATAAAGTATTTCCATATGAGGTAATCTACAATTTATTTCCTTTATAAAATCCTTTGAAAAGTGTAACTAGCCCATGTATCTTGGTAGTTATTGCTTATTCTCTTCTTCATGACCTTTCAGTCACTGTGTCCATGATCTATTGTTTTACTTGCTCAGATTCTCAACAGATGAAACTGCATTGTTGCGAGATGTGAAGATGTGAGCAATGCAAGCAACCCAAAACAGAAAAAATCACTTAGGCAGTCAACAAAGTGGGTCAAAGCCTTGTTATGTATGCTACAGAAGCTGCCTGTAACGCGCTGCTATTTCTGGACCAGACCGCTCAGAGGCACAGAAAGAGCTTGGGTCAAAAGAAAAAACACATTAAAGACTAAAAATGCATCTACTGCATATGATTGAAGTCATTGTACAAAGTGTCGCTAAGTAATCTCATGCTAACGTCCCTGTCTGTAGTCCCTGCAGCAGTATTTTCTAACCGGGGTACTTTTGATCATGTGTTTTCAGATTTTAAAACGTGAAACTGAATATCTGAATAGAAATGTACCTTGAATGAAATGTTTACGCCTGGTGCAGGGTCCGTCACCTTCTTGTCTCCATGGAGATGTTATTGCTTTTCCTGGAATGTTCCATTCTATAACATTAAACAAATCTTCCTTGAGATTGATAGGTTTAATCTCTATCATGGAGCATTCTAGACAAAGTAATAACTGCAATCTCTGTGGAGACAAGCAGGTTAAAGTGGCACAATGCACTTTTAAGAAGGTTTTGGAGAATTACAGACAATGTAATTCAATTAAGATATTTTGGCCAAATCAGCAGCATAATTATGCATGAAAAATATATGCATAAAGCTTTATTTGAACACATTAGTCCAAAGAGGGCACTGCAAAAATGTGACTGAAAATAAAATTTGATTTGATAATTTGGGAAAAAATGACCTAAATTGGCTCTACATATCAGTCCAAAAGTCATCTGGATTCTAAACAGTGTCAGTATCGGTATTGCCATGAAAAAAATGCATAGTGGTCGATCTGTAATTCAAATAAGACGACACAGAAAAATGATCACGATCTACATTCACCTGTCATTGATCAGTGGATTCCAAAATCAGACATGTTTATACAATGGAACTGTTGACTGCTCAGTGACAGCTAAAGGTGCTAATCTTTGAAAAGAGGTGGGGTCTAATTATAGACTTTCCTTAAAGTCCCTAACATTTGTTTTATTTTATCTCTCAGGACACTGTTGATGTGAATTTCTTGTTTATTTGTGGCAATAAATACAAAAAATAAGACAACATAAGACAATATTTCTATCATAAACAGATTTATTTGCCTTGTAGACGAGTTAAGAAGAAAGAAAAAAAGCCTGGGTCCCACTATAAGGCCACAGCTCTGGGCCCTTCCACATCAATTATGACTGAACGCCTCAATGGAAAATGATGTGGGTTCTGCAGCGGGGACCTTGAAGGGACCTTATGGAGACACATGAGACGAGAGTAAATCAACTCAATGAAAGTGTCACAGTTACAAAGGCTCAAGTGTGGAGAGACATGAAGACTGTGTGTGTGACCTGTGACTGCTGCATCAAAGTAATATACAGAGATCAGTGAAGCAAGGAGTCTTCATGTCCCACTGTGAGAGAAGGAAAAGGGGAACGAGATGTGAAGTGGTGCATTGTGGGTAGCTGCGTATGGATGTCAGTATTATGCAGTTGATCGATCGTCGTGATTATACAGGTCACGGTGTAATAAGTAAAAAACACAAGTATGTGGTTACGACAACACAGCAATGTAAGTTTAATCCTAAAAGCAATTTAAAAGTGCACTATAGGGTACACAATACGTCACCCGCCCGTCTCCAGTGCGTTGCAGAATATCCCCACAGTATGGCATTAATCTCTATTTGGACAGACAGTTCATCCTACCAGGTGATGTTTCTCGTTGGATCTGTGAGGGGCTGGAACCGCTCACAGTAAAAGTGCATTTTGTCATGGTTCAAGTGCAGTAAATATGCAGTAACCCTTTATTATTAGTCCGTTCTTTTAAGATAACAGCTACTTGTTACCTTTTGTTTCTTCCTGTATTGCCACATCACAAGGTGGAACAATGTTTTCAGTGTGTGAGAAGAACTCAGCCTAAATTTGTGTGGTTTGTGTGTTTAACATGTGTAAATGAAACAAAACACAACTCCAGGTATGTTAGCAATAAGGAAACAACATTATGGCATAGATTAGAAAATAGGATACTGTGGGTTGTTTAATTGTAATAACATTTGTGAAAGATATTGGTCACCCTACTGCAATTTTACATTTTATTAAACTTACTAATATCTTAACAAAGCACCATTTAAATCCTTAAATGTATCCCACTGTTTTTAGTCACTATTATAGGAACTTTCAGCCAAAAGAGCGAGGAGAGTCACACAGACAGCCATTCATTCATTTAATTATGTAACACAACATACTCCCCATTCAGATCATGCACAAAAGACTGAATCGATAACCTTCGCCAACAAAGCTCGCTAATCCCGCTTCATACGTCACTATTACACTGGGTTAAGTCACCTACTCTCCACTTGGTTCATTTACATTGCCACGTCGGCCGCAAAATGACTCAACTGTTGCCATGGGAATGCCACAAAGACTAGACAGTGGTGGGTCCTCGCCTATTAAAACGATATACAACCAAAAGGAGAGAAGACGCGCAAGACTTCACCAGTTACCTCCGAGCTATAAGAACACATATGTACAATCTGACCTCTTGTATAAGTCAAACATATGCGTCTCTTGTGATCATACTGACAACATTGTGCAAACTTCATGCTCTTTTTCTTCATTAAACACACGGTATGAAAACACAAGGCTGGATTGTTCATAAGGTAAATGAGCAGCAGGTCAGAGAGGAGTCATGAGGACATCTCCAGGGGGTACAGACTGTGAAAGATGCATAAAATGTACTGGAGTCTATGTTCACATGTTTTGGAATATAAAGACATGTTATTCCGCAAGTAACTCGTTTCATCTTAACCCTTTGTGCATTGTAATGATAAAACAGAAAGCAAGAATGACTTTTGCTTGACCTTAAAGATACTCTATGCAACTTTTGTAGTGGTGGGTCTATTTTTGGAATGCTCCACAATACGGCATTAAATGTATTCAACTGCAGGTGTTTCCATTGCTTCAGAAAATTCTTTGAAACACCGCATGTGTTTCAAAGAATTTTCTTACTGTGAGCTGCTGTGTCTATGGAAATAGATTAGTTTAATGCAAGCAATGCAATGGTATCTAAGTGTGGAAACAAGGAGGTGCCAGACTCACCATAAGAAAAGTTGCATAATGCTACTTTAATAATGCCTATTGTATGTTAACAAATGATTAATAACGTGTAGCTTTTTATAACTTATATCTTTTTATAGCTGATATGCTGCAAGAGTATGTACATCTCCAAAGCTCAAAATGCCCTCTTCCACCTTGTGATGTCATGTAGTGATAGTTTTCAAGTTAACAGCTACATAAGAAAACACAACTCATATTTCTGAAGGGCTAACATTATAGTATAGCTCAGAAAATAGTGTTATATGGACCCTTTAACTGTAACTTTATAGAAATGAAAGCGTATAGCAACAAGCAACAACAGGCAATCCCAATTTTACTAAGGAAAACACACCAAGGGACAATGTATGCATATTTACAATTCATCAAAATACACTGGTGATACAAGCCAAATAAATTATCACGATCATTTGTTTTCCAGACAGGGATGGCTCACTGGCACCGTCCAAGTCTGACAGATTACTGTGGGACTAAAATGAATGGGGTGCATTTGCATATAACTGACAGTAATAGATTAATGGGTAGATTTTCTCACCTGTGCATCATAACTTACTATGCAAATGGAGAGGCCAGGCCAAGATGATTGCAAGAGGTCAAAGATAAAATACTGGAGCTTAGTGAAAAAAATGCTGCCTGACACTATATTATTCAAAATACTAAAAATAATATCTGTAATACTGCAGTTGTTCCCTCAAACTGATTAATAATAAAAGTGTTAGTATAATACCTAACCTATAGTATTCATAATTAATAGTATCAATATGTTTATTTGATTAATTTATGTATTTAACAGGGACAGTAAAATGCCATAACCATCATGTATTAATGGTTTCTACAATTATCCTTCCTTACTTACTTATATACTTGTACTTATTATTAATGTTGATGTACTTTACTTGTAGTGTAGATATTTTTTCCATTATTAAAGTTCACAAACGTGTTTCATATTACTTCATAAAATAATTATATATAGACAGACACTTGTTAGAGCAGTGACAGTGACACCTGAGCTCAGGGCTGACTCCACATTAAAGTTTAACCGACGTCACGCAGAGACGAGACACAAGAGCAGCTACATAACAGCTCGAGGGACAATAGTGCACTGACAGTGATGTGCGGTAACAATTAGTAACAGCAAGAATAATATTACCTTTATGACCTTTGGCGTTCACTGCTAATCCAACAGGTTGCATCACTTGGTAGAGATCGCCAGTGTTTTCAGCCACAAAACTTCATTCAAGGAGATAGTTTCTTCCTTTTGCTCCTTTTCAATTGTTTGTGTATGTATTGAAAGTATCACAACAGTGCACAATTGAAACAATAAAAAGGAAAAAAGGAAATTAAATAAGCCTGTTTAAACAATGGAAAAAATTACAGTAATATGGCAATAAAACTAAAATGGCAAACTGATCTCATTCATGTGACGATCTGCTATTTTTGTTGTTTTGTTATATCGTGATTCACTATTTTTAAAACAATTTTCCCCACTCACTCCTCCTCATTGGTCAGCCTCTGTACAACTCTGAGTGAGTGACAGCTGAGTTTAACCAATCACAATGCAGTGTGAAATATCAGAAGACTTCATCTCATTCCTTGACTTTATTGATCTCTTTAAGGCAATTGAATATTATGTTTTGATTTATATTTACAGTGATTTAATGTCTTTCTTGTTCTGTAAAGCACTTTGAATTACTTTGTGCACGAATTGTGTCTGTTTGGCAGAATTATAACATTGCAATTATTGTTTAACCAAATGGTCAAGCCTTGGGGGATGAACTTGCAAAACTTTCAATACATAAGGCCACACACAAGACTTCCACATCCTCTGACTTATTATGAGGTCAAGGCAGCTCAATGCCATTGGTATGAGATATGCACGTCCTAATTGTGTTTTCTCCTAAACTTTCCTTTCTTTGATTAAATATGAGCCGAAGCAAAATCAAAATAATTATGTCATGAGCTCTGAGCCTGCAGCCCTATTCCCGCGAGGCCAAAGCAGAGAGAAAAATCTACCTCATGATAAATAGACCACAGGCATAAAAATTAGAAGAAGAAAAATGGTTCCTTACTTTCTACTAAACATGCAATGAACAAGAGATAGACTTTGCTGTGCACAGGATAATATAGAAATATCTAGGGTATAGTCTGTACTCCATCAAGTGAGACATGAACCAGAAATACTGAAATGTAAAATAGTATATTACAACAATTAATGCAGTTCATATAGTTCTCAGTAGGTTTCTTAGTGCTGCAGACATACAACTCACAAATGATCTCATGCATATCATCCAATATTGCAAAGACAAATTAAAAATTCAAATAATAATTATAAACAGTAAAAGACCATTGGATCCTTACTGGCCTGTCGTAAGTCACATCTATGGCTAATTCTTAGTTCGTTTATTTGTTGTAGCTCAGGCCTTTTAATGATACTGAGTGTTTAAAAAATATTTTATTTTAATTGTGTCAGTGGCTTAAAGTAGTTCCAATATTGTTGTTTATCGTGATATAGATGTATAAAGATCACTAGTGGAGACTGGCTCAAAAACCTATTCAAGCTAGCTATTAAAAATGCCTAGTTTCTTATTGATTCTTCTACTTATTTTTATCACGATAATATTGTATTGTGAACCATGTATTGCGTATCGAGCTGTGAGGGATACTGTGATTCCCAGCCCTATTCCCAGTCCTACTCACACTGGCATTTATAAGCCTGTGACACATTTTGGAAAAGCCACAAATGATTGTCTGTTTGTGGAGTCAAAGCCCAGCAGGATTCTGGGAGCGGTAAGCCCCTGTGATGTCATTTCCTGTGGTGACGGCGCAGTAACTACAGCAGGTTAAAGTCCAACGAGGGTGTGAACGTTTTTTAAAGCAAAGCCGGCGCTCGTCACAGCTGAGCTAATGTTTGTTATCATGAGAGGAGGATATGGATAACGTCAACGTAAACAGTGTGGTCACCATGGTAACTGGGTGGAATCAGGTCATGTGACCTGTAAAAATTGCAAAATGTTGAATATTATTGGGCAGACAATGAGTACATAATGCCAAATTACCAGTGATGGTTTCCAGTCATAATGCTTTCTATGCTGATACATAGCACAAAAAGACAATATATGATTCACACTTTCAATGTATTTATTCATAGTTAATAAGTTCATAATTGGAAAGTAAATACCTTATTATAAAAAACAAACTGCTCTGGGCTAGCCAAGGCAATTTGGGAAAGGCGTACAGAATAATCTTTCTTAATAGCAGAGCCTCTCCCTTGGCAGTCATTTTAATGTGTTAATTAGTTGCTATTAAACATTAGTTGCTTTTAAACATTAAAATATCAGGTTTTGTCATAATCTTCCTTTAAAATCACATGGGATAATTGTTTCTATCAGACAAAATTGCACTGGCTTGGAATGATCATGGATACTTTCCCATGGATCCATTGCTATTCACAGCTAAACAAAAAATCTAAATTAAAAAGCTTATGCATGTTAAAGGTCCTATATTATCCAAAAATTACTTTTGTGGGGTTTAAGCCATGATAGAATGTTCCTGAAAAACATTCCTGGAGTTTTGTTTCATTGAAGTTGTAGTTTTCAAGTTACGCATTTGTTGCCTTTTACCTTTTGTTCAGTAGAGATTGGAAATTCCTGTTCTGAAATTATCCAAATGATTCTAGTGAAGGCTTATGGAGATTAAAAACACGCTGGTGCACTTCCTGTATTACCAAACAACATCATAGAGTGTTTTCTGTTTGAGAGAAAAACTAAATATACAGGGTTTGTGTGTTAAACATGTGTGAATGAGGCAAAACACAACTCTAGGTATGTTTTTGATGAGGAGACAACATTATAACATAGATCAGAAAATTGCGTAATATATGGGCCCTTTAATCACAATTGTATTTAACTTCTTTTTGCCAACCATGCAAACACATCTGTCCAAAATACAAACTTTTCACAATAAGTCATTTGTTAGATGTAAAGCATAATCATAATTTGGACATACTACTCAAACAGAACTCTTCCCTTGAGATTTCGATTGCCAATTTTCCTCCTATTTTGGAAACAGCGAATACACGTATGATCACTATATCTTCCTAGAGAACCCCTTGTGTACAGTTGCAACAGAGGCAAAAATGATGCAACTTTAGGTCAGTGAGGTCCATAAATTTATAAGAACTGAGTTTAGAAGTTTCTCACATAAACCTATGACTAAACACTGCAGTATGAAAAACAAAAGCCAGGTTCAAACTTCAAAAACAAATTCAAAGATGCCAATGATGAACATACTGGAAATTCAAACAATATTTCTAGCAAAGCCTCCCATTATAGTTAAATCCACAATTCTTTGACATGAGCATCATAATAGGCCATTAAGGTATTGTACAGTATAAAAGGATTGCATATTGAATACATAAAAGAAGCTATTTTAGTTCGCAGAGCCACCCAAGCCTCTCCCTTTCAGAGCTAATTGCTTTTGAGCAGGACGGGTGAAGCATTGTTAAACTGAGGTGCAGCTCCTGGACAAAGACACAGACACAGAGCTGATGTCCAAATGAAAGACTGCAGGAGACAGAGGAAGAAACGTGATGAGTTTGAGAAACAGCAGGAGATTAGAGCAGGTTTAAAATGGCAAACGAGAGGCTGGAGATGGACATGCTCAGGATATAGATTTTCAAATTAGAGTTACAACAAAACAATTATTGTGCATTGTTGAAAGACCTGTCATGATAATTACTCATCGACTTATTGCTCAGTATATGAAACCTGCAACAATATATTTTGGGGCTCAATATGTACTGTGGGTACATTTTCTTTCTGCAATAATGGGGAGATTTTAGCATGTTATGTGATAATGATGACGTTAATGATGATTATAATTAGAATATATAATTATAAGTCTTTTGAACCTAATATGTAATTATAAATAAGTATTTAAAAAATAGTTTACTGGCATTATCTTGAGTTTTCAGTGGTATAAACTAGTTTCAATATTATTGTTTATCACAATCTTTCTCTGTAGCAAAATATCATGCTTCAAAATGTGTTACTGTGACAAGCCTAAGTGTTGGGTGTTGTTAAAATGTTGTGATCATTTGGCTGTCAGAGGTAAAATTGATGAGTGAGACACATGAAAACACATTGGTACAAATCTGATACTGGTACAATGAAGTAATCACTGACCACTTTATCTGCAATCTTGTACTGTGTTAGATTCAAAAGACTCTCTATTTATCTTTTTTATTGCATATTTCTATTCTCCTGTTGTTCTTGGTATGTGCATTGCAACACTGGAATTTAAACACTGTGGGACAAATATTTTCTTGTGCTATTTTATTATTAATATGGAGTAGAGATCGATCAATATGGGTTTTTTCCATCATCTATTCAAATTGATTAAAATCCAGACTAACCAATGGCTGATAAGCTCGGCCGATTTCTTTAAGGAGCAATTTTAATTATTTTCACCAAATTAAATCTTTTGAATTTACTATAAACTCATCCCTATTTTACTACAAAGTGGATAAGAGAGCAGTGTCACATTTTGTGCAGTGTCTTCTGTGGAAAGTATTCAAATAAAGCTTTATGCATATTCTTTGCAAAACTTGAGGGCCCAAACTAAATATCAACTTCTCTTGGAAACTAAAGGCTGGTAAAAATACTGCAGATACTGGCCAGTCGATATATCAACAACAAATACAGCCACATTTATAGATGGAAAATGCTACTTTCACTTATGAAGGTTCTGTAATGACGACTAGTGTCATGACTGAGTGGTTATAGCAAGAAGATTGAGGGTTTGCATATTCTCCTGCATATTCTGATTTAATCATCTGCTTCTGACATTTGTTCCGAACAATATTGAACGACTGAATAAATTATACTTTGTTGTCCTGTGGATACCTAGAATCTTCCATGTATAAATCAGCAAATATTTAAACTGCGCTATTGTCAACCACACAAAGTTTAACCAAACATCTGTCAACCAATCACAAACAACCATTAAACATGTCTGTAGAGAGTGTATAATTGATTATGCAAAACTTTCTTCCTTCGCACTGACCAGGCTCGCACGGCTGACCCCATGTGTCAACCACCAGCACAAACACTGCCTCTAATGATGTTGATGATCAAACCTCTGCCACCCACTGCGTCTCAACTGCTCGCAGAGGTCCAGCATGAAGCTAATGTCATTATGTCAAGTCCTGTTAGCCGTAACCCTGGTTTAGCCTTTAGCCATTAGCATATTGTAGCACCTTGCAAGCATAAATACCCACTTAAATGATGCATGCACTGAGGCTGCTGTGTGAATGCTAATTATGTTCCCAGTAAACTGTAATCTTGGATGTTGTGGGTATTAGCACATGTACAATAGGATACACAGGCAGCATGTTTGACAAATAGCTTCATTACAACTGAATGGCACAGGAGCCAAGAAGGCTGTAAGATAAATTATTGTAATTTATGTTCATCTCAGCACAGCTATTTGTACAAATCTGATGGATAGACATGACAACAGGTCTTCATTTGTGGTAAACAGGGCAAATGTGAAATATTAATTGTTATTGATGAGGAGAGGTCAACACAGTGTGACTGAAAAACTGGATTTTAACATTATGCAAAATTACATATGAACAAATAGCAATCAAATGATGAATTTGATCACATTACAAATAACACACAAAAACAGACATTTAACTTAACAACTGTCGTAACCAGCCTACAGGGATATCATGAAAAAGTTCAATATTTTTGTCATTCACGATATTCTAATTGAGATAAATAGCTAATCTTGAACATAACATAAAATCTACAGAATACACCAATGAACGATGGGTCAAATGGACAAATTTCCCTATGTTGCCAGGTATGTTTTTCTTCATGAATCTCAAGGTAACCAATCCTATATAATCCAGTTCAATTTAAAACAAGTTGAAGCATAAATATTGAATGATATTCAAAAATTCCTAATTTTGAAAGTGAAAGCAAAATTAGCTGAGATGTACAAAAAATAGTTGCAGGGTTCAATAAAAGAGAAGATGAAAGGTTAAAACCAAACCAAGTACCACCAAGATAAAATTTGGCTTTTTAACTACATCCAGATCTAAACCTAGGTTTTATCTTGTAAAAGTTGGGACTAACATGGTCTTAAATGGAGAAAATACCCACAAACCCCACTTTGAGAAACCCTGGTATAGCCTATAGCCATGCACTTTCAAACTTAGCTGCATTTGACAGTAAGAAATATGTTAAAATCTAGCATTGGTTATGTCTATCTACGAGTATTTAGAATTTATCTCACTTTTTAGGTTCACGTGTACAAAAATCATCATATTTTTTTCCCATTGAGTTTCCAGTCCTGACAGCTATTGCTACTGCCTGTTTCGGAAAATAATGTTATACTGAGCTCACTGACAGCTAATCAGAGCAATATCAGCAGGTGGGAGAAAAACAGCATAGTCCCAATGTGCAAAGTTAAAATTGTCAGGTGAGATTTCCCCAGCTGTAAGTCTACACAAACAATCATATATTTTTAGATCACGGGTTGAGTGCATGCAAACACAGGCTTTTTAAATGAGGTGCGCTCATCAAGTATCGCATTATAAACCACGACAGCTTGAAAACACAGGTTGTCTATTCCTCAGTGCGCATTTTATCTTAAAAACATGTCTTCAAAGTTGAGGTGTTAGAAACGGTAATCTGACAAGTAAGATAGCAGGCCAAATGGTGATAGCTGGAAGGGATCTATCAAAAAGGATAAATAATGGCAATGGCCCATGTGGTCAGAATCAGAAAACAGCTGCAGGGATGACTGAGGCTACTGAGTCTGAGCACTAACAGATATTCGTGTATACTTTTGTTGTGTTTACAGATTTACAACCTTATTGG
>KN494816.1:0-32546 GCA_000787155.1 Scartelaos histophorus | reverse complement strand
GGTGCGTCATTAAACCGCTGAGAAACGTGTCAAAGTCGATGCGGATCAACCGGCCCGACCTGTGCGACTCCGTCAACGTGTAAAAACTGCATTCGGAGGGAGATTGAACATGGAGACGCAAATGAAGGAAGGAAAGATGGAGTGGTTTATACTCGCTTTTAAAGAGGACACGTCTTTTTTGAGTGTTTATTATGGTGTAAAGTTGTTGCCTCATCAAAAACCTGCCCGGAGCCGAGCCGTTTTCATTAATGCTGTTTACGAGGTCGCCTTCTCTTCGCACTCGGCGATCACTCCATCTTCGTTTTTCTCTACACAACAAGTGGAAGTGTGTTTTTAAGTCCACAAACAACTGCCGAAATTATTTTATTTCATTGTTTAGTGACGGGACTTTTGGCGCTTTTACGGGGTCCGAATTTTCAAAGATGCTTTTACTGAACCTGAGGGAAAATCGAGTTTCGCTGCAGGAACATTTCCACTGCACGTCTCAGTCAAAGGTCTCAGTGAAGTTTACAGGGTTCCTGCTCGACAAAATTTCATGACTTCAAATTTCAGTGACTTTTTCATGACCTAAAGTGAATTTTCCATGACTTTACGTGCAGAATTTAGCTAAATATAAAATGTTGACCCTTTCCACTCACCTTATGGTATTATATTTTCCACATTTGAAAAAGTGTCAGTGCATTTATTGTTTTCTCTTTGAAACTTTGTCTGTATTGTCATAAAGAGTTTCCCGCAGAAGATTTGTTAGGGCGGCTCACTGGTATCAAAGACGTGAAAATAAATCGAAAACAAGAGCAATCCGAGATTTCTGATCTTTGCCAAGGGATGATGTGGACACAGAATCCAGATCTGGATCCGGATCATCACCAAAATTTTACAGAGTCGTCCCTGCACCAAGATCTACCTCTGGTGACAATTTCATGAAGATCCGGACAATAGTTTCTGAGAAATCTCACTAAGATTGTATATCCAGATCCAGATTCCAGGTCCGGATCCAGATCATCACCAAAATTTAATGGAGTGGTCCTTGGGGCCAAGATGAGAACTTAACAAACTTATGAGAACTTAACAAATCACTATAGTTGCCTGAAACAAACACTTAGCACAAGAAACATATAGCTTTTCCAAAACTTTCATTGAATTTTCAAGATTCAATGACTTATCCAGATCTGGAAAACTTTTCCAGGTTTTCCATGACTGAGTTTTCCAAGAGGACTGGTCAGGGAGGGTCATCAGATCCTGTTTCTTCTGTGTCCTGCAGCGTCACAGCCAGAGTCCAGGGGGGCTTCAGGTGAACACAACAGGAAAGGCCTCGTTCTTACTCCGCTCTGCTGTTTCAGTCGACGACGAAATGGTTCATTCCCTCGTTGCGTTTCCTCTGGAAGACCTTCTGCCACATTTGCTGCCACACATGGTGTAAAAAGCCTGTAGCATTTCGCCTCTCGCACAGTCTCCATCAATATGAGAAAAACAAACTGTTAATTTCACAATCCAGCAGTCCGTTGTGTCCAAGTATTTCCTCCAAAGATCTTCTGCCACATTTGCTGCCACATTTGGTGAACTTGTATCAACTCAAATGTCCATAGCCAGCTCCTTACCTGGACTACCTATATTTTATAACAATATATATACAGTAAACCTTCTCCTCCACCTCAATCTCACACACTGACAGCAGCTTGTCTGTCAGACTGATAATACGATGCAGCTTTAGTGTCATTTCCATAGTTCAATCATGTGCACCAGATGTTCAGCTCCATCGTCATTTTACTCACCTCAAACGTCCACATTTCTGCTCCTCGAAATGAAAATGTTAAAATCCTCTGACGCGTGGAACCGTGTAGACCTTTACACTGACGAGCAGATCATTCAGTCAAAAAGAAAAACACACCATATGGGGAATTTTAATATGTGAAATAAACAACGGCGTTTGCCAAAAGAATTTCTCAAATGTCAAAATCAAGATATTTCCTTCGACTTTTATCCAAACTTCAGTGCTATTTCAGAGAGCGTATTTTTCATTTTACTGGCGTGTCACTCTGAAACAAACTATTCTTCACAACTGTCTTCAAAACACTTTTCATAAGCAGTTGTTTTGAAATACAGGATTAAGCCAGTCACCATAAAGAAGTTAAGCTGTAGACGATTTCATTAAATGCGCGTAGCTTCTGTATGCAGAAGCCTGTCAAAGCTATCAGTCAATCATGCGCAGAAAAGTCCTTCAATTTGTATAACTCTCAATTTTATTTAATCTGTTCATATTTCATAACTGGTAAACTTGAAACGGCGTTAAATCCATCAACTCAAACCTGAACCGACAAACTCCCAGTACAAAAAGTGACAATTATTTTATAAAAGAACAATGTTTAAAGGGTCATATTATACAAAATTGATTCTTATGAGCTTTAAGTCGTGTTCAGAATGATGTTACCTCCTCAAAAACAAACCTGGTGCTTTGTTTCATTCACACACAAACATATATATCCATAACTCCAAACGATTTTAGTGAAGTTGTATCGAGTTTAAAGAGGGGACATTATGCATTTTTTGTAGCATTCTACCATGTTATAAATGATAAATAAATAAATCTTTATTGAGGGCCTGTTTACACAAGAACGTTTGCAGGTAAAATCGATGAAATATTTAATCGAAGTTGCATTTCGTTTAAACGGTGATGGCATTTCAGCGGCTTAAAAACACAAAAATCTGAAAAAAAGAAAATTTAATCCGCTTTGCCGTCGCTTTACACTGCCCAAGACGCGAAACTCTGGTCAGATCTGCTCACGTTGCGTACAGTTCAAACACGAATTCCACACACTTTTGCGTCACCGTATGCACGCAGATTTCCTTCCAAAAACGCTCGTCTAAACGCAGAATTACACAACAATGTCTGCAGGTAAAAATCGGCGAAATATTTAAATCAAAGTTGCCTCTCGCTTAGACGATGGTGGCAAAAACGCAAAAATCTGAACACATTTTTTAAAAAATGGATCCGCTCCGCCGTAGCTTTTACACTGCCCAAGAAACGCAGAATAAACAGTGAAGACGCAATGCCACTTTTGCATTTTCTGTTCAAACCATGTAAAAACGCAGCAATGAACAGCATAAAAACCGCACACAGAAGGTCCATAAAAACAGACAATGATGCAAACAAACCAGTTAATTATAATAAATACATAAATAGAATAAAATAATTAAGGAATAAAATGAAGCCAAGCCAGTTAAAAGGAAGGACAGATAAATTTGATTTTGCTTATTGAGTGAAATTGGAGAAAAACAGGACTGGGCGGCTTTTTTTGATTTGGAGTTGAGATGAGAGTCAAAAATTATGGGAGATAATTTATTCCATCAGATTTTGAATTTTAAATTAAATTTTATCACTTTGAATTTTTTAAATCTGAAAAAACATGTTTGAATTATTTTCATTTTGAATTTTAGTTGCTGAAATTTTAAGTGTACTTTTTCAATATGTTTCAAATTCAAACTGAAAATGTCACCTGTAATATTCACTGCGTATCTCCAAGCCCTGAAATTCAAAATGTAAAATTCGCAGTGAAAAATTTTGCAGCAAAGATCCAAGATGTCAAGACAGAAGCAATCAATCCTGAGTGAATGAGGAGGACAGAGGCTGTTTCCTATTGGCCGTTCTCATCTGTGGGCGGGGTTTGAGGTTTGGATGAGGCTAATTCTGACCAATCAGACGCTTCACTGCACCATTTCCTGTTTGTTACTAAAATAGATCAGTTCACTTTGGATCGATTGCTTCTGCCTTGGCATCTTGGATCAATCCTGTGAATTTTTTTACTGCGAATTTTACACTCTGAATTTTGACTGTTGAATTTAAGACTCGAAAATATCTATGCTGAAGGTGAAAATGCTGAAGGTGAAATTTTAATTTTGAATTTGAAACACTTTGAAAATGTACACGTAAAATTTCGGCTATTAAAATTCTGTATAAAAATAATTCAAACATGTTTTTTCAGAGTTCAAAGTGAGAAATTCAACGGCGTTTAAAATTCAAAATCTGATGAAACAAATTATCTTCCATAAAAAATGACGCTGCGGTTTTGGCCTCAAAAACATGCCTGAAGAAGTTTTAGATCTCATCCACACGTGTTTGACTAATTTAACAATCTCTACCTATTCAAACATTCCTTAGCTGTAAGATTCTGTCCAATGGGTTCGTAAGTTTTACAAAATCTAGGGAAAAATGAAAAATGTCCCACTTTCTTCATCTCCATGTCATTGTAGCGTTCCGTTATGTTTGGCTAATCAACAGTTCCACAGTTTTCCCACTGACGCACAACTCCGATCGCAATTCCAAGATTTATTTGTTGGTTTATTTCATTCATAAAGCATAAAAAGACATCAACTATGTCAGAATGAAATTAATGAAAAGGAGCAGAAAGAAGAGAAATCGTACGTTATCTGCCAATCCCTTCCCAGGACAATACATCAACACCAGTGGTTACTTCAAATCATCCAATTTCAGTCACAATTAATAATGAATTGAGATCCTCACTTTCATGCACAACACTTAGTTTTCTTTTTCATGCATCCGTATGGCACTTATGTATTTTTAAATGCCATTATTGTACTTATTCCTTTGATTTCTTTGTCAAGACCATAAGATTTACTCCTTTCACATTGACACTTGGCTCCATAACCTTGATTTTTTATGTTTTTGGGTTTTTTTTAACATGTAGGTTTCTTTTAAATTGTATTGGTTTGTTCTCATAAAGATGATCCCAAACAGCACAAACATATACAGTCTGCATTTTACCGCTGATCACATTTACTTTTACAGTGGGTTTGATCACCGGTGTAGTTGAGTCCAGTGTCGGGATCTACACCGGAAGTCGTCATTACAGGTTTCCAAAAGTTTTCCTGGTTTGTGACGTCATGTGAATACAGCCTATTCTCCATAAATATAGAGAAAAACATGATACAAAATTGTACAAATTAACCTGACAAACCTGATGTAGTTTCATTACAATGCTGTTACGACCCAGCTCTGCTCGGGTGTGGGAAGTAACAAAAAAAAACAAAACAAAAAAAAACAACAAGGTGGAAAATGGAAGAAATAAGTAATGTTTAATTACCAGGGATGTAAAAGGTTTAACTTAACAAAACATGGTAAAATATGCACAGAAACAAGTTAAGAAACAAAATAACAGGAGTAACATATTACAAGTTTTGTGCTAAAAACGGGTCACGTGAGTACACAAAAACAAGTGATTAAACTAAGAGACACATAAAACTAAACTAAACCATGAGTGTCCCAAAGAAAATCACAAACCCACAAACAGAATCGAGTGACCAAATCAAAATGCACAAAACAGAACAACTAAACAAAACCAAGTGTTTCAACACACAGAAGTCACACACAAGTACAAAAACAGAGTGACTGACACGAGCCACCAAGGCCAACAGCCCTGAACAGGTGCTGAAGATCTTCTTAAAAAGGGGGAGGAGGCTGGAGGCGGGGCCAGGTGAAGAGGAGCTCCACCAATCAGGGACCAGGACTCATGCAGCAGGAACAAAATGACGAGCAAAACACAAAAATCCAACTGGAGGACTGGGGCCTTAACAATGCTCTGAAGGGGGAGTGACTTAGCGTAGAGCATGTCAAAAACAAAACTGTGACTAAGAAACGAGTTACTTCAGCGAACGCAGCATTTTCAGAACAATAAAAGGGAACAGTGTGACCTACGTTCGTTATGCCTTACAGTTAATCCCCCTAAACGTAAAATAACTCCTCTTTAATGAACAGTCGTTGTGTGATTGAGCATCACACTTCGCCTCTTGCATCTGCGTACACAGGCGAACGCGTCTACGAAAAAAGAAAAATAATAATAGCTCCCTGAGGAATTGTCACGAGTGCCCAAAGAAGGCAGGAAATCGCTCTATTTACTTAGAAAACCTATTCCCTGTTGCGTCGCCCTAAACCCGCGTGTATTCCATTAACAAACCACTGTCTTCATTAGATTTGCCCACCCTCGCTCACGTCCCCCGTAGATTCCATTACACCCGTGTCTTGTTTCTAAAATAAGCCTCGGTTCGGACCCCCTCTCCTTCAAAGTCCTTGGAAGCCGTCGCCGTGGGCCCTCCGTGACAGCCACCGCCTGGTTGCCGCCGTTTGCATCACTCTTACCGCGCTCTGCACTTGTCCCCGGAAAACGCATTAAGTGGAAGCGGTTATAGCAGAAAGAGATATTATTTTGTTTTTGGGCCGGAGATTGCCTCATATCAAAGGGCAGCTCGGCGGAGAGGGGGGCAGGATGGACAGCGGACACTCTGGGTCATTGGAGACGCCTCATTAGGATTCGTACGTTCAGCCGTGGCCCTGTTTTTCGGAGAGGGGCGGCCGGTTTTATTGCGCAAATCAGAGGCATGTTCAGAGAAAGATGAAAACTATTGTAATGAGGGTGAAGAGGACGTTCTGAAATATTGAAACATATTTAGTTTAATAAGCATGATCAGGTTTCAAGTTCCCTTTGGAGACTTGGACATTTGTCTTAATGTCGTGTATTATGCAAAACCGGCTCCTGTGAGCTTTTACTCATGTTCTGGTGTTGTTACCTCATCAAAAACATACCCAGAATTTGACTTGTGTTTTGTTTCATACATGTTTGAGGTCCCTTCATTTTTAGTCTCAGTCACAAGGTGGAAAAAGAGTGTTTTCTGATTCAGCCTATATATTGTATGTATAGTATGTATAATGTATAGTGTAAAATGGGTTCTACATGGGTTCTACACTTCTTTAAGGTATTAACTGCTAACTCATACCAGATTTAAATCGCTGTGTTACCTTTTTATTTTACTACGTTCACCAAAAACAATGTATTTACCACATTTCACTTTCATTCCCACTTCAGAGCTTTATCACGGCAAAATCAGCATGCATCCCCATAATGAAACTGCAGCACATCGCGTCAGGTTTGTCAAGTTTTGGTGTACAATTTTGTATCATGTTTTTGTATATTTATGGAAAATTGTCATGTAGCAGCTTGACAGCTAATCATAAGGAGGGTTCAAATAGGGCTGGGGAAAATCACTAGATGCCTCAAACATGCCTGGATCACAAATCGAACCACTTTGGGCGTGTTTCTGATGAGCAACATATAATATGCCATCCATCCATTTTCTTACACTTATCCCTAGACTTCCTTCACGTCAGACACTTCCTCCAGTTCCTCCAGGAGGACCCCGAGGCGTCCCCAGGCTGGGAGACCTAGTCTCTCCGGCGTGTCCTGGGTCTTCCCCGGGGCCTCCTCCAGGTGGGACATTCTCAGAACACCTCCCCAGGGAGTTGCCCAGGAGGCATCCGGACCAGATGCCCGAGCCACCTCAGCTGACTCCTCTCGATGTGGAGGAGCAGCGGCTCTACTCTGAGCTCCTCCCACGTGACTGAGCTCCTCACCCTGTCTCTAAGGGAGCGCCCAGCCACCCTGCGGAGGAAACTCATTTCGGCCACTTGTATCCACGATCTCGTCCTTTCGGTCACTACCCAGAGCTCGTGACCACAGGTGTAGATGTAGATTCACAGGTAAATTGGGAGCTTTGACTGACTTTCGGCTCTGCTCCCTATTCACCACATCGGTCTGACACTTTCGGCTCTGCTCCCTCTTCACCACATCGGTCTGACACGCGACTGCATCACTGCCGACGCTGCACTGATCCACCTGTCAGTCTCTCGCTCTGTGCTGCTCCTCCACTTGAGGCAGGGACTCCCCACCCACAGAGGGCAACACACAAGTTTTGCAATTTTGCATAAAACCTCTTTATTTTCATCAGTTTTGACAGTTCTGGAGTAATGTTACAGTATTAAAGTGGTAGAAATATCTAAGGGGTTAAAAGTTCTCAGTAACATGGTCCTCACTCAGAAAAAAATCAGGTCACAGGAGCCGTCATGAGACCTTGGAACTGGCAGACGCAGATGCAGAACAACTCAAATATGTCATTATGTTATTGTTAAAGACTCATAAAGGTCATTTTTACATAGTCAGAGAGACGTTCAGAGGAAGATGAGAATTATTGTAATGAGGCTGGAGCAGAGATTCTGAAATATTGAAACACATTTGGTTTAATAAACATGGCCAGGCCTGAAGTTCTCTTCTGAGACGTGGATATTTGTTTAAAAGTAAAGGCTGTGCAGTGTTTTGATTCATTTCATCAGTTATGAAGTAAACATAGTGTGATCAAATATTGATTGTATTGATAATGTGTTGCAGCCTCACAGATGAGGCTCACACATGTTTGGTTTGTGCTGCACTTCACTCTTTGCAAAGGATATTTATATAAAAACAGTGAGTCCCACTGTCTGCACCTGCTCCTCTGCTCCCTGGAACCATCAGCCTCGTCTGGAGGAGCTCTACCAGCTCCTCTTTATGCCCATGAATGTTTATTTATTAAATATGGGACAGTGCACATTGATCAGCACGTGTTAGTACAGCTGTAAACTCTGTGCCAGAGTTTGCCGAGCAGAATCATTTTCATGCATTGTCTCATTGGCAGGACAGCAGCAAGACCAAACAACACAGGCACATGACTCAGACATTAAGATCACTGAATATGACTGATTAGCACAATTGGAACATGCTAAAAGCAAACACAGCACATACATTAAAGACAATAGAGACAAATCACAATCACAAAACAAGACAGAGATACTGTGATGTTAAAACACACACAGTTTAGTTATGTTCACATGTGTTTGTCCAGAAGCTGCTGCAGATCTACTAAAGCTCTGGATAGAGGTCATGGCCTTATTTGTGTGGGGAGTATATTCCTGGAGTGTGCAGCAGTGACATGAAGAGGCCGACTGTCCAAATGAAGTCTTTCTGAATGGGATTTTACAGTGTTTGTGTTTAAATGTAACTGTATGAACTCACTGAATGTGGGTGGAGCAAGATCATGGAGGGTTTTATAGACCAGAATAATCTTTGAATAAATAATTAAATTTTCCCAAATTAAAATTTGATTTGTTTATTTGCTCAATATTTTACAGTGATGATATGAGTCTGATGTTTGGTCGAATGTTTTCAGCATCTGTAGAGCCTTTCTACAGGCTGCAGGGTGGTTTTGTTTGTCTGGCTCCAGCTCATCATACAGTAGTTTATATGAGACAGAATTGTGGCATTTAGATACTAGTTTGGAGCCTCTGTAGTTAAATTTCCTCTAATGTGTTTAAAATTTACCAGATTAAATGTAATTTGAATATGCTTTTTAAATAACAATTGAGTGGACCGCTGGGAGAGCTCGGGGCTAGTTGACTAGAGATGCTTTAAAATCTTTTTTTTTTTTTTTTTAAATGCACAACACAAGGACACAATCCGACTGCAAATTGTCTCATTAGTGATCATCCCAACAATGTAACAGGCTCAACCCATCCTGCAGTGAACTCACTGCTCCTGTGGCTTTATAAGCAGGAATAAAACACTATTTCTCACTCAGATTTAATTTAGTCTGTGAATAAGACGTGGAAAGGCACACACCTCGTATCACCTCGTACTGTGACCTCCGTCTGATCACATGACTCTTGAGCAGTCCTCACTTTGCAGCATAAAAAGTTCAGCGTGGCGTCTCTGTCCTTCATGTGAAGGTGAAGCAAGTCATTGTTGCAAAATGTCCTTTTGTCTGTGGTACGATAAAATATGTAAGCACTGTTTCATTATCTGTCTGATTTGAACCAAGGCAGACCTTGAATCAGAAGAAACTGTAGAGAAAGTAACTTCCAAGGTAAAGCCCGAGAAACAGCCTCTGATCTGAGTCGTCACTATTTAAACTCCAGCGCCTGTGGCCAAAGCAGTGCAGCTTCTGCAGCTCAGAGTGAACTGTGGAGGCTCTGAGCGTCTGTGCTCCTCACTGCACCGTCAGTACTTACACCTGTGAACTGGTAATGAAAATAAAACTGATTGTCCATATTGATACTTGGCAGTGACATCACACTGGGGGTGTCCTAAATCTAAGCCTATGGCTGAATGTTTAGCAGTTACCATGGTGATACAGTGCACATTAGCAAAGGGTGCTTGAAGTTTTAAGAAGAGAAGACAACATGGATTTAAACAATGTGAGTGACTCAGTGACAGTGACTCAGTGAAAGTGACTCAAAAAGTACTGTGTTCGTATTTGTGAAATGTGGTGCGATGCTTCAGATACATGATTTTACTGCACAGAAGATAAAGCACACAGGAAGTAGAGTCTCGACCGTTAATCTGCAGCTTCAACTCGATCCTGGATGGACACACTTTTTGCTTTTCTTTCACACTTTTTGCTTCAAACTCGATTCACAGATCTGTTTTTTGTGGTCATTATTTGCAGAGGACAAATTCTATGGATAATGCATGGATGATGATGTGCATGAGATGCTGCAGTTTAAATCTGAGCCTTACTAGAGGTGAGTAATAAAGTCGCCTCATTATTTTCACTGTTTACTGAGGTTTTCTTACACGTCTGCGTCTGTCACTCGTCTGCCCTGGTGCTCTGTTTTGTTGCCTGTTGCTGTGGTGATGTTTTACTGTTACGATGTGACAGGCCAGTCAGAGAGCTTGTGTTTTCTCTGATGCTTTGGGTTTCACCTCTTCTTATTTCCTCTGTTAATTGCAGAGTACAAGTTCCTCAGTGTGGCATTAAACATCGATCATCTTTGAACTTGACTCTACAGAGATGAACAGGCGACTCCTCCAGACCAAGGTCCAGGTCAGATTTATGTAAAAATGTAGCTGAATGAATATTATTACTCATTTGTACTAACATACTACGCAACACTGCAGAATTCTAGGTATCACCGCTTAAGAAAGTAAGCACAGAGCAAAGGACTAATGCTGGTGGTAGTGAAGCGAGTAGAACAAAACAATAACAGTCTGAATACAGGAAAATCACACTAAATCTTAAATCTTTTGCATTGTACCCTGGTTTTGTGCTCTTGGTGAAACTCCTTTGCTTCTCTGCTGCTTCTTGGTTGTTGCTAATCTCCCTAAGTCCAGCTCTGGACTTGTTATCAGCTTATTAAGAACTTGACAAGACACAATTAGGAGAGTCTTCTTTATCATAAATTGCCTGGTCTCCTCTGGCCCTAAGGCTCCATACAGTAACCAGCGCTGTGTTCAAGCCGCACGCAGGAGCACTAATTGGAAAGGGCTAAAGTAACATGTAAGCTTTGATTCCGTGGATTAACTTTGGGTCTAAAACAAATTGCCAAAGCTGCAAACACACTCGCTTCTCACTTTGGGATTGAAACTGTTGGTTGGTTTTCGTTAAGGACGGGCTTTCCTACTGTTCTAATGACCAAGCAGCATGTGGGATTCTAATATGAGGAGGCCTGCCATATGACGCTGTGTACAGTGTGCAACAGATATGCTCAAAATACAGATTAAACTGGACTAAAACACAGACTGGATAAACGGACGTAGCTAACTCACAAATAGGTGGTGAGCGTGGGAGTGAGCAGGTTCCTTTGAGCTTTTGACTTCTTTTCAAAAATCTCTCTCTCTGTAACTGCTGCTGTCAGGCTCGACATTCTGACCTTAAAATGTTCTTATTTCCTTGCTCTACATGTTCCTGAGGTTTTTATTTCACTATTTTACCCTTAAATCAAGACATGAACATTAATAATAGACCAATTCCGTGCCTGTTTTTCCCAAGGTCGCTCCCGCTATTGTTAGTAATAGTTTGATTGACAGTTTTGGTGCAAAGTACTGGCTCAGAAGTTAGTTTGTATTGATACTATTCAACCTCACACAGTTCAAATGTGAGCATAATACAGAAAAATAACACACTTTTCCCCACAAGTAGAAAGACAAAGACAAAGTTAATTGAACGATTAGTCGATGTTCTATCATCGTTATCATGACAGGCCTATGCACATTATCAGTCTGGGCGGATCTCCTTGAAAGCCACAGGGGAAAAGGCAGAACATTCTGAGGAATACTCCAGTTTGACTGAGCGAAGTGTCGCAACAGCAGAACGAGCCAAGTCATCCAGCGTTTGGTTAAATTCACAAACTAAACTCTCTATGCTTCTGCTGGAAAGCTGAAGTACCTGCATCCACGTCGGCGTGTTTGTTTTATTGGGGGCTTCATCTTTGGCTCCACCCAAACCACAATGCTGCCCTGTGATTGGTCATGTCGTTCGACTGAAGCTCAAACACAGCAGTGGGATCAGGTACTTCAGCTTTTCAGCCGACTCTTGGACTGGAACGCTCTGATCCCACTGCTGTGTTTGAGCTTCAGTGGATGACATGACCAATCACAGGGCAGCATTGTGGTTTGGGTGGAGCCAAAGATGAAGCCCCCAATAAAACAAACACGCCGACGTGGATGCAGGTACTTCAGCTTTCCAGCAGAAGCATAGAGAGTTTAGTTTGTGAATTTAACAAAACTCTGGATGACTTGGCTTGTTAAATTCACAAACTAAACTCTCTATGCTTCTGCTGAAAAGCTGAAGTACCTGCATCCACGTCGGCATGTTTGTTTTATTGGGGGCTTCATCTTTGGCTCCACCCAAACCACGATGCTGCCCTGTGATTGGTCATGTCATCCACTGAAGCTCAAACACAGCAGTGGGATCAGAGCGTTCCAGTCCAAGAGTCGGTTAAACCACATTTTCAGTACCTAGTAAATAGCTTTATTTTGGTTGCAATAATCTGCACACAGGGAAATCATATTTTTCTTTTGAGCATCATCAGGAATTGGTTTATGGTCTACTACATATTATACTGTCTACAGGTCACTGCTATCGGCAACTAAAGGATTTTCAAACATGTGGATAAAAGAATTGTCAGCTTTTCAGGAGGCGATGAAAACAAGAGTCCAGGAGACTTGATGTAGTTGCGTATGGTTCTTTTAATTCTGACTCAAGCAGATGCAGATACAGGTCGTCATTCAGTTGACTTCAACACGTCTGTAACAAACCGTCTCTCTAGTGCAGTGAAAGCAGGAGGTTTAAATACTGAACATCTTGGCACACATGTCATAGCATTCCTTGTTTTACAACATCTTGTGGTTATCATTTGACTAGCAGTATGGTTTCGATGCGATAGCCTGGATCTTCAAGAGTTAATCATGTACCCAGTAGGGTGGTGAGCAGATGCTGGTTACACATTTGACCCCTGTGATGACCACATATTCACCAGTCCCTTCAACTTTACCCCAGTAACCTTTCTAACACACAGAGGACACATAAAACAATGAAATTCTACAAAGATATTTCTCACAGAATACACAACTCTAGGCACAAGAATCAGTTTTGCGTAATATTAGACCTGAGGAATAACTTTGGGCCATCGCAAACCTGAAAAAGACAAAGTTGTTCTGTTTTTGCACGAATACGACAGGTACAGGTAAAAAACAAATACAGCGCTTTTAGATATGATGCTTTCATGTAGCGCTGGCCGTGAGGTTGGTTTTTAACCTTGGCACGTTTGAAATGGTCATGTTTATCACTGAAAAGAATGTTTGAACTCCCCTATAATTATACATTCAACATTTGTTTTTCATCTTTTGTATTCACCCAATGTCATTCTATTTCACAGAGCAGCCTGGCAGATAAAGCCCACAGACACGGGGAGAATGCCGTTACAGTCATTTAAACCTAAACAAATGAACATCTGGGACGCGAAAAGACGTCAAACTCAAAATACAATTAGATCCAAGGTTATTTCATATTCCGTGCCATTCAGAGTGGGAAATACGTAGAAATTATACATATTCAGAAAAATAATTACACACCAAGAAGAGATGGTGAACAAACGTCTCCCTCCGATCACAAAATCTAGGAAATTATTACCAAGTGTCACAAATTCAACATTTTTTTAAAATATTCAATACAAAGTTAACTTGGCTCAGATTGGTATGTGCAGCACTCTGTAGTTCTACACATTATGGGAATCTGATTGGTAATAGCATCACAACAGCACAAGACTGAATGTTTTTCACAAACAAAATCGTCCTTATTGAAGCAAAAATAGGCTGAAGTACAAACCATTTTTGTTGGTTTGGGCACTTGGTCTTTGGTTTCCACACAAATTTACATACAGCGAACACACTCCAATTACCGTAATTTCCGGACTATTGAGCGCACCTGAAAATAAGCCGCATCAATAAAATTTCGACAAAATTTGCAATTCATACATATATAAGCCGCACCTGAATATAAGCCGCAGGTGTCCATGTCTTCAAGAACATTTTCGAGTTTGCTCCGTCTGCTTTTATCTCTTCTGAAAGTGTTTGTCGTCTTTTTGCGTTGAGTCGGTTCATCGCCTCCGTCTCGACTCACTGATGCAGAGTTTACAGCAGCAGCTCTACGTCCTTCTTCAGATCAGTCGCCTTTAACTTAAAAGCTGCGTCATCTGCGTTTCTTTGGGTGTTTTCCATGAAGAAGGTTTGTGCATGAAGCATAAAATAACTGTTCAAAACCCAATCAAACGAGCGTCTTCCTCTGCACATCCCCCGTCTCTCCCCGTCTCTACTGCACATGTCTCCTGCACAAAGAGACGCCGTCGGGTCTTGGATCTCGTCGGAGTCTCGTAGGATTTCAGCAGATTTCAGACTCTCCCGGGGGCAGGTTATGGATCAGGTCTGAGTGGACGTTTGGCGACTGAAGTTTGAGACGTTTCTTCTCGTCATTTACGCCTCAGCTGCATTTAACGCACACGGGTAAGACGTATCCTTCTCACTAATTTAGCATCATCACTTACTTTATCACACTCGGATAAACTGTTTTAGCGCCGACAGCATCGCTCGCTAATGCCGCAACTTCATTTAACCCTAGATCCTTGTGTTCACCGCACAGACAGCAGCGTTTTCTGCACTCAGGCTGCGCATCCGCTGCGTCGCCAAACAATAATCAGTCCATATATTAGCGGCACCGTTATATAAGTCGCACGGTTCAAAGTGCGAGAAAAAAGTAGCGGCTTATAGTCTTGAAATTACGGTATTCTCTTCTCCATCAAATTTCGTGAGAATTACCTCGCTGTAGAAGGTTAATACAAAATACTCTATAGGTAGTTTTGCAGTATTTATCCAGTACCATTGCCTTAATTTAAAAATGTAAAAACAAGAATAGATTTAAAAGAGGAATTGGGCCTTAAAGAGCGGCATTACCCTACATCAGCTCAGTTAATTTTCTACCATGTTATAATGTTGGTCATAAACACGCCTGAGTAGATTATATGATAAATCTGTGAGTGCTTGAGTGATTTTACAATCTCTCCTTGGCGCTTTTCGAACCCTCCTCGCGGTTTCGTAAGGTAACGGCAACTCGCGATCTAATAAATCCAAAGCAGAACTAAAATCTAATAAAATGGCTCCAACTAAATTATGCCTGTCAATGAAAATTATAACAGTCATCCAGCATTTGTGTCGACGCTGTGGCATTCGAATGGCCCTCACCGCATGTAAGTTGAAACTGAAACTAATATTTTCCCATTTCTAAAGAATAGTTTTACTTATGTATTTTTCAAGGATTTTACAGAGCACCGCGGTAAGTAACTGAGCTATATTTAAGCCCGTAAAAATGTCGAAAATGTGGCAAATTTGTCGAGCTATTCAACAAGCAACTGTTTGGAATTTGTTTTATTTACGCCAATGGAATTTAGATGCATTTCCACCTTCATCGTGTTAATTCTTTTGAGTTCAGAATATGCTTAATAAGATTTTTACAGTTTGTGTTATATGTTAGCTTAATCCGGTCTTATTTCGTCTATTGAGAAAGTAGATAAATTCTGCTTCTTTTGCTCCCCGCTCTAAATCACTCCCCCTTCAGAGCACTATCGCAACGCAATCCTGTTTGTCAAATTGAAGTGTCTTGTTTTGTATCCTGCCTTTGTGTATTTCTGTAGAATCGTTGCGTGGCTGAACATAGCATCGCGCAGAGTCTTCATCTTACGATAAGTAGTATTCAAAAAGGGCCCGGGAGAAAGGCGATTGATTATTCAAGATTACTCGGACGTATAAAACCACTTCAGGCACTTTAAGACGAGGGAACAAGGTGGTAGATTTGCATATTCACCCCTTTAACATGTGGGAAATCCTTTATAAGTTGTTAAGAGGTCACTAAAGCCGATGCTGCACAGTGTATCTGCTTTGCATCAGCCCCGTTGTACTGTCTTTCACCTGTACATATTCAGCGTTAGGTATTCTGCAGTGCTGTGCCGCTTTGGGCCCGCGGTGGGATTAGCCTAGCCCGTGTGCACCTGATGAGACAGGCAGGCATCACAATAAGCTCCTTGTTATGCATGAGCTCTGCAGAGATCCAAGGGCGAGGCTGCTCTTGAATGCATTTGAAACCTGTAGCATCAGTCATGTAGGCAGTCAGGTGGCTTTGTCTGGCCTCTGGGTTTTGCAAAAATCCATCCGGCAGCAGCTGTAACCTAAGCAGAGAATTTTCATCTGCGGCAAAAGAGTCGTACGTTAAGCATCGCCAGAAAATGTCTACTGTTGTTTTCAGGTTTACGTGACAGGGCGGGTTGCAACATGAGCCCATTTTTTAAAATATAATACATAAATTCTTTAGATTTTTGGCTCGGTGTATGATCCTATCCAAAGCGCAAAGTTACGTCACCCATGCCCCTAAGCAACAATTCTCCATAAATATACAAAAACATGATACAAAAACGCAAAAGTTGCATTAGGCTTTATCATTACCGGTCATTTTGACGGACAGGGTTGTAAAAATTCCGTCATTAACTATTATTATTCGTCATTTTATTTTAAAAATTTAAAATCTTTTAAATACATCTCAGGGTACAATATTTATTGCAATATTTTATGGAGGCTAACAAAACTGCGACTATGCTACATTTTCCGCTTAAGATGCCTTGACAAGACTTAACCCAAATAACAAGAGATTAGAACAGTTATTTCTTCATGTAACGGAGCAAAGGATCATGGTCTATGTAGTTCCTTCTCTTTTTTGTTTTTTTTAGCTATTGCTGCATCATATCAATGCATGCAGAGAATACAATAATACAATATATACTGTGATGGCCCACGATATTATTGAGAGACCTTTGACAATACAGTATCACAATATTTTGGTTATTGTTATATTCTTAAGCTCTGGACCCATGTACCAGGACTGGGCCCAGATCCAAGGCTTGCGTTAACTTCTTATTTGATTCGGGACATAGAAGAAGCTCGATGTAGTGGAAATAACTTGACAAGATGGTTGAGAAGAACCTGCAATGCCACATTTACACAAAAGAGAAGAGAAAAAGGGGGCAAAAAATCATTCTAAACACCAACATGACAAATCTCAAATACATGGAGAGGATCTGTTAATTTTGCCAGAATATAACCTGTTTTAAAATGAAAAAATAAACCTTTTCCACATCTTCTCTTCTAACAGCTCCACTCGAACAGACTGAGAACTGTTGTTGACTTTGCTCCATTGCCATTTCCTCTTCCACATCTCCTCCAGACAGAGCACAAACTGAGCTGAATCCTGGGCTTCTCTATTGAACGTTTGGGTCTGTACGTGAGTAAACTCCAGGAGCCACACTTCTCAAGGCCCGGGCTTTATTATGGGATGTATGCAGACCACAGTGATTCCGCCATTATCCTCCGGCTCATTAAGAAACACCACAAGAGCTCCTTATGTGAGCTGAAGGCCGGATGGGGAAACTGCATCCATACACACTCGTGGATGGGTTTGTGTGTGTGATCGGTTCTATTTAGAAGACAATGTCAGCCACATATTCGAAAACATAAATACAGGGAGAGTGGATGGCGCTGTGACAAATCTTATCAGAATAAAAATGGCGGTGCTCGGCTGCAAGACGAATCCTGGATCTAAGCAAACTTTTTTTTTTCCACAGTTCCGGTTTTCAGCTATTTTGCTAACTTATTACTCACTCTATGGTGGAATGTCCAGCAGCTATCATGGCGACACAATGCACATTTAGCAATAACTACCAAAAAAGTATTTAAAAGTCCATTTAATTCAGTCATTACAGTCAAACTGTGTTCAAACAAAGCTCAGTTTTAAGTGCAGCGTTGGTAACAGCTTCAGACAAAGCAGTGTCAACATTAGATCTAATGTCAGGGCAGATTTATTTTTATTTTTTTTACATTTTTTAATCACTTTTAATCATATGAATTATATACCACCATCAAAATCTTTACATCTCACAATTGGTAATTCAGGTCCTATATCACGCAAAACTGGAACTTTACATTAAATTTACCTTGGCTAAAATAATTGTCAATATTCTATTATATCATATTATATTTTTTGCAGAGCTCTATTGTAATGTAGACATATTATGGTCTGCTGTATGGTGATCTTATGCATATCTTTAAAGAGCTAAATTTACCTAAAATGGCTTAATAAAAAAAATAAAAGCCAATGATTTCCGGTCAGAAAACTGCTAATTGGTTTCTGTCCTGCAACACAACACAGAGATTGCAGCGAGCCCAATATTTTGATTTCACAGCGGCATTTTATCAGATTTTTGTGTTTTTTTGCCTTCACCTGGTATTGTAGCACCACGTTTGGACTCGGAGTCAGAGGTTGAATTGTCTGAAGAGCCGCAGCCAGTTTAGAAGCTTCTTGAAGACGTATCTGCTTCGGAACATAAGTTCTAAACGTTCATGCTACATATGCATTAGCTTTATGTTGCTGATGTGGAGACTGTCGCACTCTGCTGACAGAAACAGAAAATCTTTGCTGCCAGGAGGCTGCCGTGGTGTGTGCATGTTTAATTTCTGAGCTCAAAAAGATTGCACTTTTAGCTGTGAGGTGAGGACCAGATATGAATTCATTCTGATAATGCATTGTTTAAATTTGATTATTGCTGTTGTGTTTTCTTGTGTAATGATTTTATCTGTTTAATTTCCGAATGAACATTAACATTTCAATGCATATATTTACTGCCTACACACATTCCATGTATAATAAATCACCAGACATATGAAGTGAAAAGCCTTAGCGGTTTTGCCCTTCAGAGTATCCATTATATATGTAGAGCTGACTACAGGCCAGTGTGGAGAAGAACACAGGAAGAGTTTGTATTACAATTGTCTTCATCAGATCCTCAAACTGAGCGCTCAAGTCCTCTGGCACAGGCACCCAATAAAGACTGGCTTCTGTCTTTAAGACAGGGTTCAGTTTTTATTGGTCGAGCTGTAGGTCGTCCCTCGATGACATCAGAGCTGCTAGACTGAGCCTAATAAGACATTTGCAGTAGATATTGGATATGATATGATATGATATGATATTTGGATATGGATATACAGGACATGCAAGAAGCACCAGTGAGTTCTTGTTTGGGGAAAAGGTTCACCTGGTGAAACTGACCACATAACTCTACTCACAGCAAACCTTTTCTTTGCCTGCATTTCCACAGTTTGTCTTGTTTCACCTTCCATTTGTGGTAAATGGCAGGTTTCAAATAGGTGCACAGTGCACGTGTGTCTGAAAGGTTCCACACTGGTGCACCTGCAACTGCATGAACATTGAAATTGACTTTAAAATGGTTAATATTAAAAAGCAGCATTCAGCGTCACATAAAATCCTAATTTGAAATGATTTAGATTGACCTTTGACCTTTGCATAAACGATCCACTAGTGAAGAACACCACTGCCAAGAGTTGCAGATTCTCCAGGGGGCGCTGTCCTTCATTCACCTCTGACCACATGAACAATATGGACATTGTTGATCAAATGTCCCACAATCCTTGAATGAACAATGTTCTGTTTAGTGCCAAAGAGTTTCAAAAACAATGCACTTGGCATTTGTACAATCTACAAAAATTCACTGTCCAAAAGGCAAAATAAACAAATTAGAATAACATTGGTCAGATTAAACTTTTTTTATATACAATATAACAGACCAGATACATCAGTGTCTCCTGGGTCAAATGTGGAACTGTGAGGTAATGACCTGAGGGTGAAATGCCTTTTCCATCTCCACACCTGGTCTTTTACCAAGCCCATGAATCACTGGGTTTAGGAGGACAGTGGCTTCTATGACGGCTCAGAGTTTGTAACTCTGCTCACTGTACTGACAGTGACTTGGACACCGATGTGCAAATAGCCATTCATAAATACTTTAGTGATATAAAAGGTGAAACAATGTGAAAATGAAAAATACATGCTTTTACCCTTGTGAAGGTGTAATGTCCCAGCAGATAACTGTTTGGCCACTGATCTCTGGGTTTTGAGGCTGGAAGATTTTTCAAATGAGTTCAGAACAAAACTGAAGCCACAGAAATCATCAGAATCAAAGAAGTCCCAGGGGTCACCCTCCTGTGAAAAGCAGGTGTCAAGTTGCTTGGGCAGGTAAATTATAATAACAAAGCCTGAGCATTTGGTGTCAGTATGTGAGTGTTTTTCTCATAAATGAAACACTTTTGTGACACATATACACCTAAATTTAACTGCACTCATCAAGTTTCATGATGTGAGACATATAAATACATTCCTTTGTAAGGACAAGACCACTTGTACTGATATGAGGCCACCACATAGGCTAGAATAAACAAAGCTGTTTTAAACCCCATCCCTGCTTTAGTGTTTTAGAGTTTTACTTACTGCTGGAGATGGCGAATCGGATTCAGAGTCCAGAGGGGCCACACATTTTGTTGTTGGGACCGTGCCAGGCCTTAGAATAAAACGGCTAACTTTTAAAGCCACGACTAAATAAAGTTTATGAAGCAGTCATCAGTGAAGTGTCGCGCACAAACAAAGCTTTTGGTTTGTAAGGTTGGTCTCTAAACACAAAGTCTGACCACTTCACTCGAGTTTCTCCATCTTTTAGAAACATGTACAGGGCGCTCTTTCCTCTTTCTCCACACAGTCAGGTTAATATTGTCACATAAATGGCTCAAAAATAGGACTGTAACTGTTTATCATTATCACTAGAGCAGGAGGTCACTGGCTCACACACACTTTGCTTCTAAGGGCCGGGGGCGTCTGTTTACCTCTTGCTTCGGGGGGTGAGCTTCCCAGCCAGACCACACTCTGGTTATGCAGAGCAGTGGGCGGATGCAGTGGTGAAAAGTGGTGCTTGAAAATAAGCAATTAAAGATTTCTCCAACTTGCAGGAATCACTCCAAATACAAGTTCAGGTGAGTAAATGATGAGGGGAAAGCATTAGAACATGGTTAAAAGCTCTGGAAAGTTGGTTGGTGTGCTTTAAAATCCTGACCATGCCTCAGAAAGTTTGGACTATTTTTCTATTGCAAATCTTTATAAAACTACCATTTGACACTAATGTGTTTACGTCTACAGCAAGAAAAAGCACAATCGGCTGCTACCGGCTTTTTTGTCCTCCCGTTTTGTCGTTATGCAATGGACAGAAACATGAAACAAACTTTTTTTCACTGTCGTTTACTTTGAACATGATTTTCAAGGTGTAAAGGTCGACTAAATCAGAAAATTTCAGAGTTTGAAGGTTGAATGTCTAAACTGGTGCACCTTGATATCAGGATATTCAGCAGTTCTAGCAAACCACTGCAGCCAATGGCGTTGATAATACATTTGCTGTTGTTTTTTGTGAAATAAATGTACATCATACCTTCAGATTTTAACCTTTACTAACTAAAACATACCTGCAGTTGTTTTGTTTCATTCCTACATGTTTAACACACAAACCTTGTATATTTAGGTTGTGTTCTTGTCTCAAACAGAAAACACTGCAGTCTTCTTTGGAAACCTTGAGTCGACATAATGCGTAAGTTACATGTGACTAAAATGATGTGCACTTATTTGCTTAGATACAGTATTATATTATTAATTAATAAATATAATTCATCTATAGGATGTTTTTTCTGTTACTGAGAACAAGCTAATAGTGCTAGCTGTGTTATACACTATAATACATTTACCTCAAGTTCACTTGTATTAGTTTACATGCTATTTCCTGTATACTGATGTGTTCTTTGTATCTGTTTAACAGTTTTACAAAACAAAAACAAGAGCAATCCGAGATTTCTGATCTCCGCCAAGGGATGACGTGGACACAGAATCCAGATCTGGATCCGGATTATCACCAAAATTGTAGTCATCAAAAAGTCGTCCCTGCACCAAGATCTACCTCTGGTGACAATTTCATGAAGATCCGCCCAGTAGTTTCCGAGAAATCTCACTAAGATTGTATATCCAGATCCAGATTCCACGTCTGGATCATCGCCAAAATTTAATGGAGTCGTCCTTGGGCCAAGATCTACCTCTGGTAAAAATGTCATGAAGATCCGTCCAGTACTTTTCGAGAAATCCTGTCCACAGACAAATAAATAAATAAACCGACTTGATCGCATAATCTCCTTGGCGGAGATAATAAGAAATAGCCGTTGGACATAAAGACATCCTGTCATTTCTGGGGCCATTTTCTGGTGTTAAGCTCACTGTCTAACTGGGGTTAAGAAACACTTAACTGATGGCAGAAGAGTCCTCCTCTAAGCACTATGAGTTAAAGGTGCACTATGTAACGTTATCAGTGGATGATGGATTGTTGGTTCCCTGAAGTATAACATATCTGTCTCCATCTGACAAACTGAGCCACATTACAGAGATCAGGTCTGTGGAGAGGTGACCGCATGTTTAGCCTTGCACCATTTGACCCTGACTCATGATGCTTTTGTTGACTGGACACCCACATGTTTGGCGAGTTATGCAAAATATCCTCTTTCCTTCACTGTTGTATTCGTGTTTTGATGAGCGGTATGAGTACATCACTGAGGTTATGCAAACAAAATGTGGAGAAACTAAAGACTAATGGCTGTGTTGTGTTCAAGGACAGTGATAATGGAGGAAAAACTGACACTGCTCATTTATTCAAACTAGGAGAGTCTTTACGGTACGGACATTTTTTAGACAACAGGGTGCACAGTCAAGGCTAAAAAGAAGCGATAGCATTTTATTTGGAACGAGTTTGACTAAACCAAACTAATTTTACAGCCATAAACTCACGATTTGAAGGCCACACGCTCATACACCAGTGTATGCAAACAGTGGGGGTGAGGTGGGTAAAGTGTCTTGTTCAAGGGCACAAAGGGCCCTGTTCATGCTTTTGTCACAAACCAGGAATCCAACTATGACTATGTTATGTATGGTTGAAATTGTTGATCAGCCGAACATTACAAAATGCTATAATGGTGTGTAGACGAAGAAAACTGGGTGATTTTCTCATTTTTCCTAGTTTTTTTTTTTCAGTCTTACGACCACGAACAAAGCCCTCAGGAAGTTGTAATCGTTCTTCATTATGACATGCCTCTATTTAGACTTGCCGTCTGCTTCAGTGAATGAATCTCCTAGAATCACCTTCATTTTGCTTCGCTCCTTTTCCTTTTCTCTTCTCCTTTCGGCGATCTCATAAACTGACTTTCTTTTGTGGTGAACTGGTTGTGGATTCTCGTCATTGCAATAAACTTTGTGCAAACTGTGAGGAAGCTACAGCTCGAAAAAGCTGCTAAGAACCGCTGCATTGGTTTAGTAAACAGCGTCTTGCGTCTGTGGAGTGTGTAAGAGTCGAATGTAAACCACGTAATCCCAGCGCCGGAGACTCAGTTACACTAGAATTGTAGGGAGTTTGATTGACGACCCGACAGCCAATAGAAAACAAGGTAAACTCATTATCTCTTGGCTGATGTTTATCTGGCAACACCACGTCCAGAGTTGATGGATTTTCATTCTTTTTCTTCCATACAACCTTTAACCACTGCATTTAATCTGCTTGTCAAACTTAAATGGGTAAAACATTTATTCTACACCCAATTTGTGACACATTGAGGATCAGATATATCACTTGCACTAAATGGCGAGTAAATTTTCTGGTTAACAAAATATTCCAAAAGCGTAAATAGATCGGGATTAAATTATTCTCCCTCGAGTTTACATGGAGATAATAATTGCAAATTATGGTTTACATGGAAAAATATGTTAAATCGAATTTATTTAATTCCGCTCAACGTCTGGAGGTTGAGAAGGGTTCTGATTGGACAGAGACATGAATGCATTTATGTCTACAGGAAGAAAACGCACAATCAGTTGTTTTTTTGTTATCCCGTTTTGTCGTTACGCAATGGACAGAAGCGAGAAACAAACTTTTTTTTTGCTGTTGTTTACTTTGAACATGATTTTCAAGGTGAAAAGGGGACTAAATCATAAAATTATAGTTTGAAGGTTGAATGTCTGTCTAAACTGGTGCACCTTGATATCAGGACATTCAGCCAGTTCTAGCAAGTTAACAAGCTAGTTCTGCAGCCAATTGTGTTTTTTGTGAAATAAATGTACAGCATAACTTCAGCTTTTAACCCTTACTAACTAAAACTTACCTGGAGTTGTGTTTTGTTTCAATCCCACATGTTTAACACATAAACCTTGTATATTTAGGCTATGCTTTTGTCTCAAACTGAAACCACTGTTCCTCAAACGGCGCAAAGGAAGTGTAACAACAACTATAACACGGCGAAAAGCTCACGTGAACCAGTTTTGCATATTATAGGGGCTTTTTTTATCTGTTCTTCTTTCAAAATGTCTCCCGTTCTGAATAGGTCTTTTTGGCTTTGAGCCGCGGGTGCACATCTAACCCCGAGTTGAACCAGGTCAGTCGAAGTTTAATGAGGTAACAGCTTTGTGCAGCAGTTAGCGATGAGCTTCAGATAATGGTGATTGCAGCGCGGCATTATCCACCTAGCACAACTTAGCGATTAGCTTTTCTGAATTCTCCACAAACTCACTCCCTGTGGCACATTGGGACTAAATTGCTGACAGACTTATCTAATGGCACGTTCCCCTATAGAAGTCTTTCGCCTTGTGGCCAAAAATCTGGGAAAAGCATTTTTAATCTGCTGAGGTCTTTGTTCATAAAGGCCCCTGATTTTGAGCGTTTAGCCCCGCCCACTGAGTCCTATATACTTTTTTTTTTTTTTTTGTGATATTGCACCAAGACACAGGAACAAAACTGTAGGATAGCGTCATGTGGTTATTTGAATAATGCTTTTTTTCTACTTTTCATTATAGAAAATGCACAATGACAGAGATTTAAGTGTTTCTGTTTTCATATCAGTTATTACCATACACTGTATAAAAAGTGGACTAAGCGAGTGTGACGTCACCCATAGCGTTTAGCGCCGCTCAAATGAGGCTCGCGATGCTAACGGCTACAGGAGCGAATCTGGAGCCAGGATCTATGTTATGAATAGGATTTTTTTGACTAACAAAATAGCGAAAAAAAAATCAGGATCATGTAGAGCGTGTTAATAAGAACATTTTAAGACCAAGATGAAGAGGATCACAGCAGCAGGTCCAGAGAGACGAGCGACAAGATTCTAATGTAAATCAATGGGAACCAGAGTCAGAAGGAGCCGGAAGAGCCTCCTGTCACACTTCCTATTTGGCACGCGACGGCTAACGCGTTAGCTATGTCCATTTATATATACGGTCTATGGTTATTACTTGATAAAAGTTATATAAAATAAATAGGTAGCTCAGTTGGTGGAGCGTTTGCCCACTGATCCAAAGATCGGTGGTTCTATTAACCGATCTTTGGCGCAATTTCAGCTCACAGGCCACATTTACATGATGATTTTAATTCCGAATTAAATTGATCAGATTTAAATTATTCTCCTTCAAGTTTACAGGGAAATAATGATTCCAAATTAAGGTTTACATGGAAAACGCGTTAAATCGGCTTTATTCCCTCGGGAAGGATTCTGATCGGACAAAAACGCATTTACGTCGACATAAGAAAACTCGCAATCAGCTGCTACCAGCGTTTTGCTTTTTCTTTCCACTTTTGCTGTTTTCTGCCTCCCCTCTTTTCATTACCTGTAGTTCTTACAGTGACTTATTAGAAAAATTGTTTGGGTTCAAGACCAAAGTTTGTTCCGGGCGGCTTTTTGCAGAGCGACATTAGGTCAGAAGAGAACCAATGATTGCAGAGCGACATTAGGTCAGAAGAACGAACCAATGAGCATGAACGACCGGAAATATTTTTTAAGCGAAACACTTATTTTATCGCAGAATAAATTAATTCAGATTTAAAATCAGAATAAACCACCCACTTAAATCGGAATAAAGTTTCATTTTGAATAAGTTTAATTCCGAATAATCATTAGGAATGAAGTGTTTACATGGTATTTTTAAAGCAGAATTCATTTTTATTCTGAATTAAAATATTTTGAATCAGATTTAACACTCTCATGTAAATGGGACAACAGATAAACACTGTTGTTGTGTCCTTGGGCCCCTCACTCTCAGCTTCAGAGTAGTTTCAGTGTATTTCGCTCCTACTTTCAGGCAGATGTCCACCAGCGTCTGAGGAATGTCTTCGACCCAAATAAACTTTTGTCGACTTGACAAATTGGTTTTCTCCTTTGTGTTGGAAAAGACACTTAACCCACTTCGCCCCCAGTGTCTGCGTACATTGTGTATGAGTGTGTGTGAATGGGTGCGTGGTTTCTTGTTAAGCGCTTTGAGTGCCTTGAGGTTGGAAAAGTGCAGTATAAAAACGTGTGTTATGTGGTAACCGTAAATACCCAATGCAGATTCTCTGGTCTTGTGAATGCAGCACTTACCATAGTCTGTATGAAGCTTAACAACACTGTCGATCAAACATGTGGCTAAAGCTTTCAGGAGCGACCTTGACAAAAGAAAACATTTGATTTGACTCTTATTAATGTTCATATCTAGAGTTACAGACAAAATAGTGAAACAAAAACCTCAGGATCATGCAGAGCGAGTTAATATGAACATTTTAAGACCAAAATGACGAGCGTGGAAGCTGCAGTAACAGTAAGACGGGTGACGGTTTTTCAATAAAAATTTAATTGGACCAGTCGATAGAGCCGGAAGCGTGCCTGTACTCACTTCCTGTTTGGATGTACATGTATATAGTCAATGCCTTTTACTTATAAAACAGAAACTACTCATGATAATACAGTACCACATAAATTGAAGATGATCACAGAGCAGGACAAGTTACAGCAGCTCCTCCTTTTCATTAGACTTCAGACAGTTTTCTTCTCCGTCCTGCTGCTCTAAAGGGCAGAATGACAGTTAAATGCATGCAGACCCAATGATCCTAAATGCCACCTATGTCTCCTCGCCTGTTTCACACAGCTGAATGTCACTGTACCTTTTCTAACCAACCCTGGAGCATTCATACGGATATAATGTTCGTATTGTGCCTCGGTTTGTGTCGTGCACTTTCGCTGGTTACTCTGTTTCTCCACTAGCAGTCGACATGGGCCTTTGAAATTTTTACTTTTAAGTTCTGGTATGATAATTGTACGTGGAAGCGCCCTCTACTGGCCTCCACGTGTAAGCAGCAGGCAAGTGAGGGAGAACTGTTAGAAGAGCCCACATGCAAACGCCCCCCACTGTGCAGTCCTCTTGGGAAACCCTTGGTAAAACTTAATCTGCAAGTTACAAGTGACTTAAAACAATGTGCACTTACTGTACTTTGTGCGGTGCATTTATGATACAGAAGACTCATAGTGCTTGAGCCTGCTGTATAGTTATATTCCTATATACCTGTGGCCCATTATGCTTTAATTTGCACGAGCAATAAGTGGATTTTTTTTTTTTTCTACACGATGCTGCAGAATCCTACACATATATACATAGAGAGAGAGATAAATAATAGTTATTGTTATGAAGAACAAGAGCCTGTCCCCTGTCTCTGTTCAGTGACAGTGCTGTAGGGGGTGACGGGGTGATCCAGGATGGACAGGATCTTTTTGAGGAACATCTTCTCTCTTCCGAGCCCCAGATGTGAGTGCGTCAAGCTCTGCTCCACTACAGACTCCGCCCTCCTCACCAGCTTATCCAACCGCCCAGTGTCCTTCTTGGAGCACTGGAGACGACGCTGGAGATGTCTGGTAGAACATCAGCAGGAGCTTCTGACACGTGTTAAAGGAGTTCAGCCTTCTGAGAAAGTCCAGCCTGCTCTGTCCCTTCCTGTAGGTCTGTATTCTCTGATCTGTCCGGTCTGTGGTCGAGCTGTTGGCCCAAGTTCTTATAACCCTCAATAACCTCCACAGTGTCCACCTCAGTGGTCACAGGCTGCAGCTGTGGTCTGCTCCTCCTAAAGTCCACCATCTCTTTGGTCTTTGGTATCACAGATTAAGAAAATAAAACCGGAGAACAAAGTACAGAGCAGCTGGATTGTACTGGTGGCGTTGAAAAAAAGGAGTTGAAGACAAAATGCCGTCTTGAAAATAAATCTACAAAATGTTTCTATTCTTTAGTGAGAACAAGTGTTTGCTGTGTTTTAGTCATGTGTGTTATTAGACCATTTACTGTTATTAGCTTCTCATCCTAATGCTTTTTGAACATTTACACAAATACTGGTGTATTTCTTGTATCTGTTGCAGTGAGACTATTTCGGTGTTAAGCTTATAGTCAAAGTTGAGCTTAAAGTACTTAACAAAGGAGAAGAGTTAACATAATGTTAGCAAGGGACAAAACTAAAACTGCACTCTAGTCTTAATTAGAAATAGAAATAAATGTCCACACTGTTACTGCGTTACATGAAGGTTTACACTGTCAGAAAAGTTCTTGCCCATAAATTGTCTCTGCATTTTGGATGACATTTCTGGAGTTGATGACATAGGCAGAGGGATTCTGTTTTAGATCTCATCACAATTTCCTGCATTTATGTACACACAGCCTCACAGCAAGAAGGTTGCCTCACAGCAAGAAGGTTGCAGGTTCGATCCCCGGGTCGCCCGGGCCTTTCTATGTGGAGTTTGCATGTTTACTCCCCGTGTCTGGATTTCCTCCGGGTGCTCCGGTTTCTCCCCATCAACCAAAAACATGCAACACCCTATGAACAGTGTACAACAAGGGACCGGCGGGGAGTCCCCCCTCCTGTGGGCTCACCACCTGCAGAGGGGTTCATAGGGTCTGGGTCTGGTGCATAGAGTTAATGGGCAGCGTGCTGCCCCCACAACCCAGCCGGATTAAGCGGGAGAAAATGAATGGATGGATGCTACTAAGATATACCAAATAATTAAGGCACTTAGAAAAATGCAAAGCAAAAAACAACCTTGTCATATGCACCAACTCATGTTAACCCATATGTAAATTGTAAGTCATGTAAGTTAAGATCTAATAATAAAGCATGTACTTTTTTGACCCTATAATGGAATGAAGGTCCTCATGATGTGATGGTGTGCTCCTGTCCTCGCTCCTGTCCTCGCTCCTGTCCTCGCTCCTGTAATGTCGCTCCTGTCTCCTCGCCCCTGTAATGTCACTCCTGTCCTCGCTCCTGTCCTCGCTCCTGTCCTCGCTCCTGTCCTCGCTCCTGTCCTCGCTCCTGTCCTGTCGCTCCTGTCTCCTCGCTCCTGTCGCACACGCCTCACATCCTGTTCATTATTCTCCAGCGTTCCCCCCGAGAGCGCTCATTATTGACTGGAGTAATTAAACATGTTTCAAATCATGCGTCGGAGTTTCCGGGCGACTCCAAAGTCTAGTCAAAAAGATTGGCCACCGGGGACGTTTGCAGAGCTGGCGGCACAGTTGTTGGACGTCCCCGCTTCAGTTCCCCGAGGGTTTGAAGTTTGCAGGCTCTCCCCGTGTCTGAGCGGAAATCCTCCTGAGTATTGTCATTTCCACCACCAACTTCAGCCTAATCATCCACTTAGGTATTCCTGATGCCCTCCCCCCGGCGGGTGGGGAGTCCCTGCCCCAAATGGAATAGAAGAGACACTGGAGGTGAATGGAAAAACAAACCTCGCATGTATCACCGTGAAACGTGTTTACTCACATAAAAATGAGAAGGGAAAATGGAGAAAACGTAACAGATTTGGGGCATAGGAATTAAAAATAAAACAAGGTGTCTCATTTTGTTTACATATAATATACAAAACTCAATGACGTATGAGGATTTTCAAGTTTCTACTGAACTTTTTCATATTTTCAATATGACAGGTGCATAAATCTATGTTTGACATTTATATGAAGCATTTTTAGTGTTTTGTTTTGTTTTTTTTTTTATGTACATGAATTTGCTACGACCTTAAAAATGTCATGTGGTTCGACCGAATAACCTTAAAATTTTCTTATTTTCTAAAACGTGGTTGTTTCAGAGTCATATGAACATGAGATTGAGATTTTAAAACATGGACAATATTTGTTTGAATATTATGGGCGAAATATCTATTCAAGAAAATTGAAATTAAAATTAAAATAAAAAAATTTAAACTAAAAACACTTCAGAAAATATGAGAAAAAAAGAAATAAATCTACATAAAAAATAAAGAAAAAATAAGGAAATAAAAAAATAAATAAGTCAAAATAAATCTGATTAGATTAGAAGTTTAAAAATCAGCAGTTAAGGGCGGACGGTCGCACCACATGACATTTTAACTCTTTAAGTACAAAAAAACATTGTGATTTCTGAAAAAAATGGTTCCAAGATTTGGTTCCACAGAGATCAGAGGTTCCTCAGGTATTTGGGGAATTATAATGAAATTTGAACCTTTTAAACTGAAGAAATCGCAATACATACTGAAAATCCAATCTGTCTAACTTCGTAGAGTTCAGACTTTAATAAATCAGGCTTAGACTTAGATATCCAATCCGTCTCATCAAAATCTTGTTAAGCGTAAGACTTAGTTAGAGTTTGGTGTATGCAGGTGCGACATAAAGGGTTAATTCTTACGTCTCCGTGAGTGAAAAATGTGTTTTGTTCCTTTTTAATTTACGTTCGCAGTGAATTTTGCCTGCAGTGTTTCCCCTTTGAGTGTGTCGGGGTTTTGTTCACGAGTGAGCGGAGGATGGAGATGAATGTTCTGCCGAAGATGGATGTTCTGAGCCACTAGAAGGAGCCCCAGGTCTGTCTAGTTTACGAGATCATGTGCAATTTTGTGGTTATTCTTTAAAACGATTCCTGCGTTATCGGTGCGTTATGTCCAAAAGTAAATCATTCATTATAGATATAGAGGTGGGTTGCTCCTTGTGCACTGAAGGATGGGTCAAATGCAGAGGACACATTTCCCCGGCGAGAGAAAACCCACCTCCTCTAGACACGCTCCGGTTGCCAAGACTGATGACGGATTCATTAATTCTCAGCACTCCAGTCTGCACTCCCGGAGCTCTCTCATTATTGACTCAAGTAATTACAAATGTTTGGATCTCACCGAGGAATTTCCAGGTGACTGTTGCTAAAAGCCCACGGTGATGCGATGTAGGAAGCGACGGTAACCGGGACGCGGGGTGCCAGGTATGCTTCCGTGCCAAGCAGATCTGGCAACGTACGTGCAGAAAAGCAATATGTCTATGCTGTCAGCTCATTAATTTCCATTTAATGAACTGTTGGAGATGCTACTTTACGCGGCGGAATTGAACGAATGCTAATTAGCAGCTTTAGCAGAAAAATAATGTTTGGTCATTAGTTTGTTGATATTTTATTTTTTAAGGGGAACTCTGCAAGTTTTAAGGTGGAAGGAACATCACCTGAAATGTTCCACAGTAAAGTATTAACTTGCATTTATTCTATTACTGTTGATTTTATTGCTCAAAATTACCCTTAAAAATATACATAGTCTCCTCTCTACAGATTTGACTTGTCACATGGCTTGGGGATGTCACTTGGCTTGTCTCCATGGAGATTCAAGTCTGTGGAACATTCAAATGGATCAAGCAGGCAATGTAAATGTGGAGTTTTAATCATCTTATTTACTGTTCTGGGTCCTTTTATGGTAACTTGAGTGCATACTGTGCAGTTTTCTGGTCAAAAAACACCAAAATCCAAGGCTCCTTGTGAAAATGAGCCAAAATACCTCCTTCTTTGTCCCTCCTTTTCCTTATTTCTGACCTCTGAGCGCTACAACATGAGGTCAAGTATAAGGAGATATCGCTGTAATCCTTCAAATCTGTAGCAGGAACAGGAGTCAAAAACTACAACTCCCAGAAAAGAGTTTTTTTTTGTCTTTTCTTCACAAAAGTAGCCAACATAAACATCCCTTTTTCACGGAAAGAAGGCGTATATTCCTGCATTGTGTCTTTTAGTCCGTCAGAAGCACAAGCAGCGAGCCGTTTTTGTACAGTTTATGCAAATTTGCCTTGAAGTTTTAAGTTTAAAACGTGCAAAGCTTCATTAAACACATTATAATTTCTAATGGGGTGTTGCGGCGTGATAGTAGTTATGGTTTATATGTTTATTTATGCAGAAGATTTGAGTTAATAATCTGCTGAAGTGTAGAACTTGTGCAGTGGTATTTGGAAACGGTTTGATCTGTGCAGTGGATCGTGGGATACCTCATAGCTCCTTATCGCTGCTTAGGAACCTCCCGTAGCTTCCTATGCTAACGGAGAGGAGAAAGGAAGCGTAATGTCTCCTTTCCTTACTCCTTCCTCACTTCAATGATCTATTCGGATGGTCCTCGTCATGGGGGACGATGGTGAAAGTTTGGGTCAAGGGGAGGAACACCTTGACTCTTTCTCCCTCTGAATAAATAACACAGTGAAATATTTTGAGTTTTCCAGGCACATTTTAATCCTATGTTTTGAAGTACATTTACCTGACAAAAATTACATAACACCATAAACCATCTACAATTTACAATTTACAATTTACCCTACTTATTTCACTAAAA
>KN494815.1:8752-20852 GCA_000787155.1 Scartelaos histophorus | reverse complement strand
TGTTTTGTTTTTTACTGCAGGATTGTCAACTATTTCTAAACAATTCTGTGCCAATATTAGCAAAGGTTTATGCAAATACATTATACAATTTAATTATATCAATTCATCTATCAAAATACACATTAATTTACAGTTGAAAATGTGATTTACGAAGACCTCTTGTGTCTCCTGTGTATACTGTACAGTAGTTGAATACAGTAAGTAATTACACCTTAATTTCAGTAAAGAATAAAGACTAACTTCATAATGAGCTAAAAGTTTGAATGATTCAGGCTCAATCAGGCTACTGGATGAATTTGAACTTCACTAGAATCATTTGGATCATTTCAGCCCTGGAACTGCTAATCTCTACTGAACAAAATGTAAAATATAGCTCTTGATGACATCACAAGGTGAAACAGGGCATTTTGAGCTTTGTAGACATACTAATAATAAATAATTACTCAAACATGTCTGAATCAAACTAAACACAACTCCAGTCATATTTTTGATGTCAAACAACATTCTAACACGGCACAAAGCTCACAAGAGTTAATTTTGTGTAATATATGACCTTTTATAGATTATTTGCTCATTCTCTATTAAGTCTCTTTCCATGCTATATTAAGGCTGAAAATAATGAACTTCTTACTGTGTTACCAAATAAGCCCTCCTCCTGCTCTGAGTGGGTGTAAACTCTGTATTCGATGTTATATCTGCAGTTCTGATTGAAGCCAGATGTGAAGAGAACCCACAGTTTGTACTGATACACACAATGTTCATATATTATCAGAATGTACTGCAATATAGTATAATCCTCCTGACCATAATTCCGGCCTAGCTCAAGCTCCATCCCCAGGCGCTGTACTGTGATCACGCACTGTTCCTGAGCTTTTGTACAATGCATAAGACAAATAATTCCTATAGGGTCTATTTCAAGGTCCTATATTACACAAAACTGCCTCTTGAGAGCTTTAAGTCACGCTATAATGTTGTTACCTCGTCAAAAACATACCTGGAGTTGCGTTTTGTTTCATTCGCACATGAGTAAGCAGTGTAAGTCTACTAGTATTACAGCTTTATGCGTGTTGCAAAGTTGTAAATGAGTCTGCAGGATCACGTTCCCACTGTGAGCTTAGTTCTACATACTTACAATAGTCTTAGATCCGCAAAGCCTGATAAATGAGCACCGCTACCGACGGAGCTGAGTCTATTTGTACGGCGGCGTGTGCTTTAAGACCTCCACTGTATTTCCAATTATGTAAAGCGCTGGCATTTGATCTCCTCGTGTTCATTTAAAAAGTGTCAAATAAACCGTGTGGCATCTGTGTGATCCAAAGGTTACATTGTGCACGCTCGTATGGGCCTCAGCTACTGCTAATGTTTTAATGGAGGAGTTTGCGGCGTGATAGAAGAGTTTGTCCTTAATGAAACGTGTGGAAATGAAACTGTAATGATTTATCTCGTCCGATGCAGAAACGGTTGCGTAACAGGGGTAAGAAAGGCAGCCATTTACGACTAGCATGCAAATGGAGAAGCAACAGCAGCATGGCAAACTCTTTACCCAGGTATACGGCTTCATTGCATGCTTTTTTTCTACATTTTATTTCTTTTTTAAAGTGCAGTGGCGTAACTTTTTAGCTGCATTGTGTAACTTTTCTGTTGAAGGGTTCGTCAAATGCTTTTCTTTTCTTTTTCTTCTTTCTTTTCTCCATGGAGATGTTGCTTTGTCTGGAATGTTTCCCAATATGGCATTAAACCTTTCTATCTTCACGGAGACCAGACCAGTCCAAGAAACAGGTCAGATCTATGGAAAGGTGACCCCGCTCATAGTCAAAGCGCCTGTTTTTCTTGGTATTTTGAGGTATAAGTCGCCTGTAATTTAAGGTAGAGCTGTTTAATGTCATATTGTGGAACATTCCAGGCAGAACTATGACCATAGATGTAATGTCCACAGAAAAAAGGTTAAAAAAAGCAAAAAAAGCAACACTAAACATACATTTTCTTACTGTGGGCAGGCTTGCATCTCCACAAACCTGATTCAAACAAACCACGGACGTTATTTAGCCGTTATTGCTTTGGATGAAACGGTCCAGAAATGGCGTAAAACGTAACGTTCAAAATGTAGAGAAGGTTTCCTCTGAGGTAAATGGGGCTGTTTTAGTGATCAAGGCGTTTTGACTCTCACCCAGGAGCCATTTTCAATCGACGGAGCTGGTTTGAACCACTGGGAACTGATACTCCGAAGAGTCTGAAGGTGAAGCAGCCAAAACACAATAGAGACTTAATGGACCGATAATGATGATAAACAAGAGCAGGGCCAGTTCAAGCTCTTAACTTGCTCCTTTAGGTTGCCCAGACAAATTCCCAGTGGTTCAAGCCAATTCCATCGATTGAAAATGGCGTCTGGATGGGACCTGAAATGTCTTCATCGAAAAAACGAATCCAAATGACCACCGAATAAATGAAGAATTACACCATCTCATAATGTTCGGAATATTTGAACTTTTTTCCCACTTTTTTGCGTCGTGTTGGTGATGTTCTATGATGAAAAAGTCGCACGTTATGCCTCTAAATTTGAACATTTTAGCTGCTGCTGCAAATAGAACGCTTTGTCAGGGCATTGTCAAACATATCACAGCTCTGAAGGATGAAGAACAGAGTCGGATCAGATGAGGTTTCGAAGACTCGTTAGCGTGGGTGGACGTCAGACATGTCTATACACAAACAGAGGTCTACTTGTCGCTCAGCCGGCGTTACAAGTCGCCGCGTATCTCGTTTTGTCACGGGACATCGTTTTCGCTCCATCGTCCTCCTTCTGGGCGCGGGATTCGAGGAGCGTTAGAATATTTGGACTCCCACCTCTCTCGGCTCCACATTCATCCTCGTTGGGGGATGATTCATGGCGGCGGTGACAGGAGGAGCGCAGTGTGTTACAGCTCCCAGAAGCCTCGGAGACTAGAGGTGAGATCCGCCATTGCCAAGGATGTTCAAGGTATTATCTGCAGAGGGGGAAGCGAGAAACCCAATGAGAGTCAAACAGAAGAACATTTTAGCTGTTATCTCTCAGCTGTAAACATCAGTATAAGCTGCAGAGTTAGTACATCATTAACTTTGTTTGTATAAAGAAACAGTTTGGAGTCTGTTGGTCTAATGCTCTGATGAAAGGTGAACTAAATGTTTCGGCGAAAACACTTCGGGCATGACAAAATATTACCAACCTTCCTCATTTGGTTATTGGGCCCATTTACTTTGTTTTGTTGATTTCAGGTTGTGAAAATAGTGATAAAAAGGATCCTGGAGAAATTACTGCACCTGCACACAGTGAACAGCAAAGGCTTTTATAAAGTACACGTTTAAATGGGACATATATTATAATTTCAATGATACTGTGAAGGTTATTGTGAAGATATGTACAATCTAGAGTCACTTTACAGTTCCGTGCATTATTTATTCACTTTGCTCTCTGTGGTGGTTGGACTATTTTAGCCAGAGCTGCAAAGGGACCTCCATGAACACTCACACACAACCTTTATACTGGGCAGTGTGGGTGAAATGTCTTGTTTAAGGACACAAAAACAGTTTTTTTCCTCCACTGTTGCACCTAATATCCTCAGCAGTACCTTGTATTCCTGCATAGCTTCTGAGATCTACCAATATCAGGCTTTGACAAGGATTACGGCTACAAAAATAGCACTAACTCAGGCATATTTAGTTTTAAACATGCACAGTTCCTAAATAAAATAAAGCAAAGAACCATGAACCTGTATCTCTTCCTGGTTCAGGTAGAGAGCAGAGACAGGACTGTATCATAAGCACCAGGACTAGAGGTGTGTGTTCGGTGCATCGAGCGCAGGAGCTATGAATAATGGGGGCTGTCCGGAGCAGAGATACATTCCCCGGGCTCTGTCTTCTCCACAGAGTCATTGTTCAAAAGGCCCGGCTCCTGACAGGTGTCTGTACCTGCCACCGCTGACGGATGCCTCCTGCCAGTCAGAGCGGGGCCAACCACAATCTGCATCAGACAGATCCAGCGTGAAGAAGAGGAAGAGCGCGAGATACAGTCGGGAAGAAGAACCGCCTCTGCATGGGGACGTCACCTCGTGTTAAATAATCGACGAGATCAAACAAATGAGCTATAAACTAAACAAAAAAAAGTTGAGAAAAAGGTTAATTACAGTTACAGTAAGCAAAATCTACTCATGAGTTGCTATTTGAGACACTCCTTGATGTTCTGTTTTCTCACACAAACCAAAACTAACTGATCACACTTCATCTTAGACAGTGCCATTTTGAGGACAGTTAACCATCTGATATATAGTGTATTTTGATTTGGGTAGTTACCGTATTTTTCGGACTATAAAGTGCATCTAAAATCATTACATTTTCTAAAAAATCAACAGTGGCCTTATAATCCAGTGGCCTTATGTATGACCTTTGGTTGTGTTTAACCTCCAAATGATTTTATGTTGTTCACATTACGGCTAATAATGTATTACTCTGTGAGTCGCGCACACGTTACAATCCGTGCCTGCATTAAGGCTAGTTCCCTGACTAATTAGGATATTCCCACAGTATCCTTGTTTTCGTTGATCTCGTTGCTACACACACGTACACACACGTACACACAGGCTGTAGCTCACCATAGTCACTCCGGAAATACTAGACGCTATTTTCTTATATTTTAATATTGGACTCAGATACACAGAAATCCTCGTTGCACTTACATCCCAACATGGCTTTATTATAAGTCTGAGACACCTCAAGAGAGTCCTGAGAGAGAATGGGCTTCACCATCGTAGTTTTTCTGACCTAGGAACAACTATAGATTTCATCATCAACCTTAATACCCCAGGTCAACTCCATGGTGCCGCTGGATGCAGCGAAGTGCCTGTGACGGATGTGCTCCTTCCTTCTGCATGATTCACACAAGTTTGTATTGTGCATGTCATTCCCAGTTCCACACCATGGAAAGTGAGGGAATGTGTTCTAACGTGCTCCCACACTTTGGATATAAATCACGTTTTAAGACGTTCCCTCACTTTTAATAACTCGTGCGGATTATAACTCGTTTGCTTATTGCACCTTATAATCCAATGTGCCTTATGTGTGGACAGTTACAGCAATTGACGTATTATTTGATACAGCGCCTTATAATCCGGTGCACTTTATAGCCTGAAAAATACGGTAACTGCTATGGCAACTGTCCTAACATCTCATCCTACTTGCAAGTGTGGCATTTCACCCAAAATGGCCCAAAAGACCAAAACTGTTTATTTCAAGTAAGACCTCATCATTTGCCACATTATTTGCTCATTATAAGCACACAAAAAAGCCTTTTACCCCAGAGAGGTGCTTCATAGTGCAGTTCTTGTGTCTGATTGATGGCGTAATATGCTCCAGTAAACAGAGGTTCGAATGCAAAGAAATCAGGAATAACACTCCCCTGGGCATTGTGTGTGTTTTGCAGTGAGAGTGGAAACGTGCTAATGATTGGTCATTAATTCCCCATTAGCGGCTCTTTGAACTGTCACTGCTCTGCGCTCTCAGAAGGTAAGGCTGCACTGTACTCCGCACTCTCACTAACACACTGTCACACTGTCAGCTCATGACAAACCACACACAGCGTCCAAGGGAAATACACTGTCTACACTATAGGAATTATTTACTTTTCCATTCTAAGGAGCAAATCATCATGTCAAAATGCGGTGCAAGACTAATGACAAGTTCCTGGATTATACTGGTTTATTTCTGTGAGCCAAGTACAATCTTATATTTCTTCTCCGATGTCCCATGTGCTGTAATTATTGTATTTGATTTGTGAATCCTCTACTCAGTCTGCAAATATAATTCTTCTTTGTGTGAGATAGAAGTGTAAACCATCAAGCCCCAAATGAACCAAAAACAACAAAATCAAGTGAAAAGTTTCTGCTGAACACTTAAAGCACCGTACTTGGAATTGCATTGTGTTTTATGCACACGTTTTACACACAAATCCTGCACAGTTCGAATGAGTTCTTCTTGTGATATCGTGTGGTAATGCAGGGTGTGCTCCACTGACTTTTTAACATCAGTACATCTTCACAAATGATTCTTCGTTCGGATAGTTCCAGATGTGGGATTTCCAGTCTGACCTGAACAAAAGGTAAAACTGTTAACTTGAAAACTACCACTTCATGACATCACGAGGTGGTAGAGAAATGTAGACAGACTAATAATAGAGAGTTACTCATCATGTTGCGTAATATAGAACCTTTACAAGTGAACTACCGTATTTTTCAGACTATAAGGTGCATCTAAAATCATTAAATTTTCTCAAAAATCAACAGTGGCCTTATAATCCAGTGGCCTTATATATGACCTTTGGTTGTGTTTAACCTCCAACCGATTTGATGTTGTCCACATTAGTCTAATAACGTATTAGTGGGCGAGTCAGGAGGAGTAATATGTTGGCGACATATAGGGCGACTGTGCAACATACCGGTAGTTCTGCCGTGTGCTGTACAAGGACCCAAAATGCCACCATTACCATGCAGATTTCAGGTTTTGTATTTTTGTGTTAAAACTGAACAATGTTGAGAGGGATCCGGGCATGTTTGATGCCCAAATCACCCAACTGTTAAACTTGTATTTTTGTGTTAGCTACAACTGAGAGTTATTGTAAATGACCTGAATAAAGTTCAATTTATCCGACACATGTTTTGTTTCTCTTATTGCGCCTTATAATCCGATGCTCCTTATGTGTGGACAATGACACAACTGACATATTATTTGTACTGCGCATTATAATCCAGTGCGCTTTATAGCCCAAAAAAATACGGTATGCAACACCTTTTTCTGACATGTTCCACAACTTAAACTTATTTATCTTGCATTTATTTAATAAGAGATGCTTTTAAAACATACATTCTGAAAAGCATACACCCCCCACTAACAACAGGCCTCACTGAGTGTCCTGTAATGTGTGTGTCGTTGTGTTGTAGTTGTCTGTCTCTGTATGTGTCAAACAAGCTCTGTGTTTTCCCCTTGGGGACAATGCAATCTACTGTGACCAGGCTCGCCTCTTCACAGATGTGACCTGTAACTTGGCCTGGTAATGAAACTTAGATAGAAGTTTAATGCCATAATGTGAAATAGTATGCACAAAATAATGACTTCTCCATAGAGACAAAAGTTAGATTTAAGAAGCAGAACCTAGTTAACAAAGTAAAAACAAAACAAACAAACCAAAACACAAAAAAGTCTTATCTCCTGACGTTTAAAGCCATCTTCTATAGTTCCCTCACAGCGCTCTTATGCTAATAAACACAGTCAGTAAAGCATGTCGCGTGGAGCTGGTGGGCGGCTTCCTCTTTCCATTTCCACGGAAAACACACTTCCTACAGTTTCTCCTTTAAACGACAGCGCCTAAAGACAGAGCAATCAAAGGAGCATCACCGGCAGCGAGCGTGGCACGTCGCTAATTCAATCTCACCAGCCATGAAGCAATTAATTCACGTCAGTACAGATACACAAATGGTCCCGGTAGTCTGCAGGAAGCCTCTGGTCTTGTGGCGACTGCTCCTTGTTTATTATGTGTTGTGCCGGTGATCCTGGAAGAGCAGACCTGTGTAATTGGGTGTGGAGAGAGAAGGGAAGAGCCGAGCTAAATGAGAGCAGACGGTCTTCGCTTCTTCATTTCCTCTGCTAGACAATAGGCCTGTGGTAATTACAGAAAAAAAGTCAGATTTATTATTTCAACTTAGGGCAGGTTGGATGTTGAAGTGGGTTTGTGTCTGGTTTGATAATCTTTTGAAACTCTGTTCAAATGGCGTGAAGAGATATCGACTAAGCTGTTGCTCTGTACCCTTGAATCTTTTGGGTTTTATTAACACCAGACTCAGCTTAAAGGCGCTAGCACTTCTTAAAGGTTCTGTACCTGACTTTTTTAGGATTTGAGCAAAATTTGTCTTGCCCCAGTAGAGATATATTTAGTAGTAGCTCTTGAACTATGTGCATCTAAGTACAAAGTGTTTTCTGATCCGATATTCAGGATGAGAACTTCGCACATCAATTCCTCAAAACGGGTGCGTTGGAGGGGAGAGAGCAACTCAAGAACATAAAGAAAAATCCCGCACACCGTCTTACTTGCAAATTGTGAAGATTTATTAGACAAATAGGTTTATTAGACAAATAGGTATTTGTCTGATGAAGGCCTAGTGCCGAAACGTTGCATGTCCTAATAAATCTTCACAATTTGCGAGTAAGACGGTGTGCAGGATTTTTCTATATGATCCGATATTCAGGAAATGCACTCTTTGGATGCTAGTTGTCCTCTGAAAGCTGTGAAAAGCACTCATTAACCGGCAATGAATAATTATGTTTGGAATCACAGACTGTGTAAAGAAATTGACTAAGGGAGCGGCAGCCAACGGGTTCACTGTGTCCATACAGTCTTTGCTTGAATTGAAATTGCTCGATAGGTCTTTTATGCAGAAGAGGAAACACAAAAACGATGCTCATTATGCTATTAGTCATGGTTATTTGTATTTGCAAGCATCAAAGCCCAATATTGCAGTTGCCAATAGCAACAAACACAGGTGTGGTGAGGCTACACGCTGAGATGGTGGGAAAAAAGCAACAAATGTAAGGTTGAGTTTGGCATTAAAAAAAGAATCTGCAGATGAGTGTTCGCTAATGCATCATCTACTTGGACTAGCAGAATATCAGGGTTGCTTCTCCACAGATCTGTACTGTAAACCTGTAACTTGGCCTGGTAAAGGTACATTTTAGCTGGTACTTGCATTAGTTTATTCCCACAGTAAAAAAAAATTTGTGAATTCGAGGAAAAGTATAAGTATATATGAGAAAATCTACTCTTTTTATCCCCAAATTCACTTAAGAAACTAGTAAGCGGTGCTCAGAGGCTCAGATGTGGCTATGCTTCTTGGACTAGCAGAAAATCAATGTCTCCCCAGCTCCCCACCGGAAAACAACACGTTTGAGAGTTTCAGAGCTGGCAAATTCTCAAGATCAGTGCCCCGAGCGGCAAATCATTAAGGCTCATTATTTCTGCCAACTCACCAGATATGTGGGGCGTAATTGTGTTACTAGCAACCGCACAGCACTGACCGCAAGCTAAGTGGGTTTCGGAGGTCAATATCTCAATGCACAAAGTCATTTACACATTTTAAGGTGCACTGTGGAGCTTTTCTGGTAGAGCGGCCACCATCAGCTGGACTCTGTGTTGTTTTTTGGAGAAATGTTCCACGGAATTGCATTTCATTTAAAGGTGCATTGTGTAACTTTTCTGGTAGAGGGTCTGTCAACTGCTTGTTTCTATGGATACGTCATTGCTCTGCCTGGAATGTCCCACAGTGTGACATTAAACAGCTCTCATTATCTCTCATTTGTTAGGTTAGGTGGTTTTAGAGCTCAAAAATACCCATAAAAACTGTGAGCGGCATCGCCTCTCCACAGATCTGACCTGTAACTTGGTCTGGTTCGGTCTTCATGAAGACAGACCTGTAACTTGGTCTGGTTCGGTCTTTATGAAGACAGAAACTTTTAATGCCATACTGTGAAACATTCCAGACAAAACAATACCATTTTTACTGAGAAAAACACAGTTCAAAGTTACACAGTGCACCTTTAATTTAATTCCATCTCCATGGACACAAGTAGGCCATGTTACAGGTTAGATCTGTGGAGAAGTGGACCCGCTGACTATTTTGCTGTAATTTTGAGAAACTAAAAAGACATGTAACTAAATAAATACAAGATATATTTGTTTAATGCCATACTGTGGGACATACCAGGCAACGCCATGAGATCACCATGGAGACAAGCAGATGGTGGACCCTCCTCCGGATTTTTGTAAAGCAGAAAAAACAAAAAATGACAATGGAGATGGAGAAAAAATGATGGTTATCAAATAAAAGTAGGATTTGTTTTGAGTGAGACAAAGAACTGTGGATGTGAAACACCTGCAGAAGAATGGGACTGTCAGGATCCATTAGTGCCTTGGTTAACAAAGCCCCCGCTGCTGTACCGTGGGGGCCGGGCTGAGATTAGATTTGGAGTAAAATTCGTGGGGAATTTGAACGAATTGTGTGCAACAAATTGGCCCTAAAGAGTAAAATACAACTTAACATTAAAGTTTGGCATCGGATCAGATTTACATTTCTTATTAGGGAAATTTGATGAAGCAAATCAAGGGGAACCAGAACTAGAAAGGTCTACACTCATTTTCCTTTTATGTCACTAAAATTTACTTATACATTTTTCACACTATCAGGGAACTGCCATCTGCTTTTTCCATACCAGTTTCATATGCTTTGTCTTAAATGTTCCACAGTATGACATTAAAAGTATATATCTTGCATTTATACAAGTGTGTTCTCAAAAATACATAGAAAATCATGTATTCTTACTGTGACTGCGTTCGCCTCTCCCCAGATCTAACCTGTAACTTTACCTCGACGTGCAATTTGCTCGTCTCCGTGAATACAGACATGATTAATGCCACACTAGGGAACTTTCAAGACATAGCAATAACAGTGCACCTTAGCATTAGCACTGAACTCTGTCTTGAATGTTAAAAAACACATTTTAATATTAATAAAAACACAAAACAAGCTCATACTTAACTTGTATGAGGAATGAAAAATGAAAAAAGTCCTTTAAATCAACTGTTTATTAAGTGATATAAGACAATAAAAGGAAACCAGGAAGTCACACCCCCAAGATTAACATAGATAAAAACACAGATACTGAAGGTTTTCTTTAAAAATAAACATTTGATTACATTCCCTTGGGTAGTGCTTCATTTTGCAGTGTAGCCAAGTTGTCATGCTACATTTTATGGGTCCAACGGCGTTCAATTTAAGGCAACGCAATCAATCACATTAAAACAACTGCTGATACAGACAGGACGTGTGCAGGACGTTCTGAAAAGCCGAACGGGTCAAGGTAGAAGGAGTTCCACGATAATCCGTCATATGCCCCAAGCCCAGGGTGCAAAAGTAATGGGCCTTTATATTACATTCAGCTGATACGATGCAAGCTCTATTTTGCACAGTCAAATTGCACTTCGATTTCCAGCTAACAAAGACTCAGCAACATTCTTCTGATCGATATGTGTCAAAACGTCCCCGCTCCTGATAATGGATCTGACAGCAGTGGCATAAAAGAGGAAGTGCACACAAATCGACAGGCATAAAAACAAGGCAGGTTAGAAAACAGCATGATTTAAAGCCAGAAACGAACGAATAAATCACAAATATAGCCTATTTACAATAAAATATTAAGCTTTCACGACAAAAAACAAATTAAAAAGACATTACACCACTCTGCAAAATGTGAAACAAAAGATTTAAATGCAATTGTCATAAAATATTTGTATATTATTTAAGTGTCAAAATTGAGCATAAAAATATATTGGAACATTTATTTTAGGATTTGATGCTTGGATCACAAGAGGGTCTCATTTATAAAGTCTGTGTACGTACAAAAAAGTGAACGTTAGGCTTGTCATCTATAAAAACACAAATTTAACATGAAAATCAGAAGTCTGGTCCACAAACTACGCATTTTGTATGTATGCATTTTTAGTAAGAATTTTTGAGTTTTATAAATGAGAACCCAGATCTGCAGATGCACAAACAATATGAATGTTCCTATATCATATATCATTACAGGACCTAATATTATATAAACTAACAATTGCATACTGTCTCTGGATAAGACACTTCACCTGTATTGGAGACATCTGCCCCAGTATGTGCTAGATTGCAGGAAAGAACAAATAAAAATAGGACTGAGAATAACATTTTTGGAACTGGTTATACATCTTTTCCAACCCCCCCAAAAAAAACCCTTGACACCCATGTACAAATTTGCGATAAAATCTTAAGGCATATCTGACAAAAAAAACCCTATTGTGAATAAATGAAGGGAGAAGTGCACTGAATTTTCCATCATATCTGACAACGGTTGGTTTCACCAGATGCTCCGTTCCGTTGCCTTTCTCCAATTCTTGTCTGAAAGTGAGTGAGCTGCCACCAATAAGCCTGGCTGTGGAAGTAGAGCCAAGGGAGGAATAGATTGCACACTACCAGCGTACTAAAATTACAGAAACTTT
>JACN01052060.1:0-12622 GCA_000787155.1 Scartelaos histophorus | reverse complement strand
AAGAACAGACTACAAATGAACTTATAAACCAGTGCATACTAAAATAACTGAGCCAATAAGGTGCATTTCCTCGTTGTAATTAGCTTCAGCGAGGCTTTGGACGCTCCCCCGCCTCACTTCTCATCGCTGACATCGTGCTCCTCATTAACCAGCCTCTTATATCTAACTCAATCCAGTCACGCTTAAGCAATCAGGACCGGGGTTTGCCTGCACATTCCCAAACAACCCTGCAGATATTGACTTCCATTGAGGAGGCAGAAAGTAGGCCAGTATCTCCCAGTATCTGTGGCCGGGTTCATGTGGAGGATAGCGAGTCCTCTGGGAGTGTGTTGTGAGATCTAAGCCTTAATCCAGACATTCAGAAGCCATTGATTTGGGATTCTCTTTGAATAAAAAAATATATATGTCAGAGGCGCCAGCAGTTTCTTCACACGTCTGCATTTCTGCTACAAGACGCCTTTGGGTTATGTTATTAATACTCTTGGATAATATTAGGTAAGGTATTATCTGTATACAACATTACAACTACTACTAACAGCTACTACTACTACTACTAACAGCTACTACTCCTACTACTACTACTACTAACAGCTACTACTCCTACTACTACTACTACTAACAGCTACTACTCCTACTACTACTACTACTAACAGCTACTACTCCTACTACTACTACTACTAACAGCTACTACTCCTACTACTACTACTACTAACAGCTACTACTCCTACTACTACTACTACTAACAGCTACTACTCCTACTACTACTACTACTAACAGCTACTACTCCTACTACTACTACTACTAACAGCTACTACTCCTACTACTACTACTACTACTACTGCTACTGTAACTATTAGGGCTCATCTAAATAGTTTTGCTTGTTAAAGTCCATATTTATTAAGAAATTCCAATTCACTTCAGTAGAAAAATGTTAAACTATACTTTTTGAAATTTGATAATTCAAGTTTTAACCCAAGTTTCAGACGGTTATATGAACTCCTGAACCTGTACAAGAGCAACATGCAGTTCATCTCATATTTGTGGAGGTTTAAACTAGAAGTTAGAAATGTATTTACATTAATCATTCCTGTGGAAACTGGATATTTATTGGTACACATTCTTCAATCACAGTAAATATGCGTCTACATTCCTGTGCTGGATTTGTGTGACAGATTCCTCCTGGATGTAGGTTGTGTTTGTTTTGCACAGATTTGTGCGTGTGAGAGTTGGCACGCTCACACTGGAGCTGCACGAGCACACACACCAGAACACACTGTGCTTTATCTTATGACACCACTGTGGATGTGGGGTTGGTTTGGGGTTGATCTTTAGCTTTAGTTTTCAAAATAAAAAAATGAATGGACCCAATTACCAACGCTCAAAGACTACAGCTGTTTTCTTCTGCAAATAACTAAATACGTCCCCATTGTTTTAACCCTATGCTAAACATGCTAACCTTGTATTTGAAACCTCTTCAAACATGTAAATGAAATGCCATTTAAATATAGTTATAGTTTAGCTGTTCAGATTCCAACCTTCTCTCTGATGTTGATGTTCCTGCACTTGTTTAAAGAGCCCATATTATGCATATCTTCTGATCGATGCATTAAAAACACACCTGGAGTTGTGTTTTGTTTCATTCCCACATGTTTAACGCACAAATCCTGCATATTTATTTTTCTCTCAACCAGAAAACACTCTGTTCCACCTTGTGATGTCATGTGTTAATACAGGAAGTGCTCCACTGTGTTTTAAACTCTATATATCACTAGAATAATTTGGATAATTTCCATTCTCTGCTGAACAAAAGGTAAAAAACTACCACTTCATGACATCACAAGGTAGAACAGAGCATTTTGAGCTTTGCAGATTTAGACTAATAATAAAGAATGACTCAAACATGTGTGAATGCAACAGAAAACAACTCCACGTATGTTTTTGATGAACATTATAACAGGGTTTAAAGCTCACAAGAGTCTGTTTGCCTAATATAGGATCTTTAACATTTCCACTGTAGCTTCATCTTAATTAAATAAAAAAAAAAATACAACAAAACGTACAAACTTAATTACAAAAACACAATTATTTTCCCATTCTCCTGGTGCGTTGCTGTGGTTTTGTGTCGCCGGTGCTTGTTCTCAGACATGTGTAGAGTTTCGTGCCCACTGATATCTTCTGTCACTGTAGGGGTGCGATCAAAGGAGATCAGATAGTAAAACCAATCTGCCCTACCTCTGTGAAAGTATGAGCATTTCACAAGCCCAGCGCAGACTTTCACTTCTTTTATGTATGTCACTTCTTACAGCCACCCTTTGTAAACGCAGCTGATGCCAGTCCTTTTAGCGCGTTTCACTTTTTATTTCTATTTCAGTCGGGAAAATACAGTTTCGTTTCCTGTGCGTGTAAGTGGGAGGCTGTTTCACGCAATTAAAAAAAAAGTTGTGAATTGAATAAACCTAAAGAACACAGCAGACACTTTAAAATAAACCTAAACTTTGGAAATGTAGGTGTAAATGTATTCGATTTTCCAACTTTTTGAGACCCATGGGTTTCATTTCGGACAGTTACCATAGCGATTAACTTATTATATCTTAAGAATGAGGGGAAAAAATGCTCAAATAGTCCTCAAATCAATCAGCGTAACATTAACATCCATTATTAGCGTGACTATTTCGCATTATACAGTCTTTTTTGCTGCTTTAGGCCTCTTATCGCCCGCTCCCTCACATCCTGTGCATATGCGAATGTTGCAGACGGGTACCTGCTCTCCGACTTATGGGACTCGGTATTCCCACGTGTGGATGAGCGTCCAGGACAGAAGCATTCCTGATTTACACGCCACTCCGACCTCCGGATCTGCGCCGTAACTGCCATAACAGACAAATAGATAAACAAGCCAGGTACAGGCCTCCCACTGTTCTAGTTAAGACTTAAAGATAAAACCAGGCAGAGCGTCTCTTGTCTCGAGCGCCGCTGGGATAAGTACAGGGCGACGGCTCGTTTTGGGGTGGTTGTTCGATTTTCCAACTTTTTGAGATCCGTGGGTTTCATTTCGGATAGTTACCATAGCGATTAACTTATTAAATCTTAGGAATGAGGGAAAAAAAAAAAGTTGTGAATTAAATAAGCACAGAAAACAATGGTTTATCTCATGAATATATTTTAATTCTCAAAAGAACACAGCAGACACTTTCAAATAAACCTAAACATTTGAAATTTAGGTGTAAATGTGTTCGATTTTTTTCTTTTAAATCTTATCCCAACTTTTTGAGATCCATGGGTTTCATTTCTTACAGTTACCATAGTGATTAACGTATTAAATCTTAGGAATGAGGGGGAAAAAAAAAGTTGTGAATTAAATAAACACAGAAAACAATGGTTTATCTCATGAATATATTTTAATTCTCAAAAGAACACAGCAGATACTTTCAAATAAACCTAAACATTTAAAATTTAGGTGTAAATGTGTTCGATTTTCCAACTTTTTGAGATCCGTGGGTTTCATTTCGGACAGTTACCATAGCGATTAACTTATTAAATCTTAAGAATGAGGGGAAAAAATGCTCAAATAGTCCTCAAATCAATCAGCGTAACATTAACATCCATTATTAGCGTGACTATTTCGCATTATACAGTCTTTTTTGCTGCTTTAGGCCTCTTATCGCCCGCTCCCTCACATCCTGTGCATATGCGAATGTTGCAGACGGGTACCTGCTCTCCGACTTATGGGACTCGGTATTCCCACGTGTGGATGAGCGTCCAGGACAGAAGCATTCCTGATTTACACGCCACTCCGACCTCCGGATCTGCGCCGTAACTGCCATAACAGACAAATAGATAAACAAGCCAGGTACAGGCCTCCCACTGTTCTAGTTAAGACTTAAAGATAAAACCAGGCAGAGCGTCTCTTGTCTCGAGCGCCGCTGGGATAAGTACAGGGCGACGGCTCGTTTTGGGGTGGTTAGCCGCCTCAGCACTTTGGATCAGATGACCCTCCAGGGCAAAAGGAGCTGTTAACACATGTTATGTCATCACTAACACTTAAAGCTCCTACGTTACACAGAATTGACTCTTTTGAACTTGAACCCTTGTTAAAATGTTGTTATCTCCTCAAAAACAAACCTGGACTTGTGTTTTTTCTCATTGACACATGCGCCACTTTTATTATTAGCCTGTCAACAGCTCCAACACTCTTTGTTCCACCTTATGACGTAATGCAGTGGTAGTTTAGAGCTTCCCTTTATCTTTTTATTCAGTAGAGATTGACTGAAATCCTCCGAATGACTCTAGTAAAGTCACGGCGGAGCACTTCCTGTATTTCTACATGGGATCACAAGGTGGAAGTGTTTTCTGTTTTAGAGAAGATGTTTTAGAGATCTAAATATGCAGGGTTTGTGCATTAAACATGTGCACCTCTCCTATTCTGGATAGGTTTGCCATGAGGAAAAAACCATTAAAACAGAACAGAAAATAGAGTAAAATGGGGCTTTTAACTATTTGTGATCATTTCGTCACGTGAGGGGGTGTGGGAGCATTGTCCACGCTGCAAATCTGAGATAATAGAAGGTTAAGGGAAAGGTTGTCTTCCTGTGACTGTTACTTATACTGTCATTTATATATCACAGGAAAGTAACGGGATACTCGTGCATTTAACACTAACTGTAGTCGCCGTAATAGCAGCAACCGTCACTTAAATATAGCTGTGTTGATCTGGGTAAATGGAGGGTGTCGCATTTTGAAGTGCATCCGATACAAATCTAGAGGAGTTAATCACGCCATATACTCTCCAACTTCCTTCTCTATTCTATATATTTATGTATTTTTGAATCAGATATCTTGTAGTAAAAAGTAGCAGCTGTGAAAACTTAGATAGAAAGTAAAAATAGGAACGTAAATGTGTCGATTCATGTTAGACCGATCCCGCAGACTGTACTCACTTCCTCAGAAAAAACACGAAACGGGGGTCAACACGGTGTGAATGACTTTTTTCTTTCTATTTCAGTATTGGTTGGGAATTCTTTTCAAATTGATGAGAAACAAATGACTTTCCGTGAAATAGTGTTGCAATACGGATTTGGCCGCTCATTGCATTTTCCAAAACAGCCAATTTTTTTTTTTTTTTTTTTATCCAGTATTTTAAAACATAAACACAATCATAGTAATTATTTGCACAAATATAAAGCTACGTTATTATTACTACAAGGTGTGCTGTGTGATTTTTATTAAGGCGTCATTACTTTGACTCAAATGTTACACAGTATGACATGAAACGTCCATGGAGAAAGGCAAATTTACGGGTCAGGTCTATGAAAAGGCGACCCTGCTTATAATTTTATATATTCTTACCATTTCTTTTTAGACAACTGATTAAAAAAAAAAGTAAAATCAATATTAGAAACCAAAATATTATGCAGTGCAATGTTAAACTAAATTGGTTTCTCTTTGCGCTCATGCTCATTGACAAATTAGCGCCCCTTTGACCCCTGCGCTCCCCGGGGTCAGATCTCCCTGCGTGTCAGTATTTTGGACCGTCCACTCTCCGGCCCTCGGGAACCCGCTGACCCCATCTGTCCCACCAGCGCTGCAGAGAACATCATGCACATTTGCACCGGGGTCAGACAGCAGAGGTCAAAACATGTTGTAAATTCCTGCACTTGGTTTCCACTGCAGCACATATCATCCAGGAGCTGCGCACGGATTTCATATGTCAAAAAAAAGTTTTGTCATTTTAAGATGGCAATATTTATCCTCCAAACACAGTTATAACTACTATTTGAGCAAAGATTTGACATAATAATGATGAAATTGAATACAAAATACACAACCACAAGGGATATTAAAAGTATTCTAACTAGTCTAATACAGCTAGAGCCCCAAGTACTAAAACTACAACCACTTCTACACTTGATACTTTGTGTAAACTCTAACTACTGTTCTTACTGCTACAAAATTTACCAAACTTTCTAACTAACAAAAAAGGGCCTAATAATACTGCAATATTATGGTATATTATGGTACATTATGGTATGTATGGAGCTCATTAAGCCAATGCTAATGACTTAACGTTACAATATCTTGCATAATTAGTGCTAGTGCTGCCAATTATAAGTTTGGACAAATCACAGTCGGAAGAAGATTACATTTAATAACTATGTTGCTGTTCCAAAACTCTCACTACGTAAAGCGCGACAGCTTTAGAGATGCGAACGTAACGCGACTCCTGACTCGAAGGCATGTCTCCGCAAGGCTGTAACTCCAGACACAAAGACAGGTGTTACTCCGCAGCGAAGACACCGACATGAAAGCGGTAATCAGATCCTCCAATCATTACACTTTCCCAACCCGAGTTATTGTATGGCCTGAAAAGCTCTATCTTTCTCGTCTGGCGGATTAATACGGCGGGAACAGGTAGAGCGGGTTTGGACATGGGTTCAGACTTGCGAAACTGCGTCTTTTGCACGTGCTGCTGTTTGTTTTCACTTACTGCGTGGGTGTGTCCAACCTCACCTCAGGTCTTTCCCACATCACCATTGTTGTATATTACTTACTGTTCGAGAGACAACTGACCTTTTCTTTACGCGCCGTTCTCGCTTTATATCGGGACTATGTTTTTATTACTGGCCCTCGTGGTTCTCCATTGTTACTGAATGTTAAACACTGACTCGTACCCTTTTGTCGTTTTAGGAGAAACAGGATTCAAGCACCACTTCCCTGCAGCTACGCTCTGAGATTCAGGTAAGCAACTTTTATGAGTCTCCCGTGTGCTGCGCTATATTAGAAATGATCTCATTCAAGTCAAGCGCAATTATTTCCCTTAAACAAACGTAAAATAAGACAAAACGGATCCAAATGTTATGTCGCAGTTATCCATCCCTCAAGGAACTGAACGTCTTTGTATAAATTCAAGTTCAAAGAGACTTCCTGGGCCAATTTCACACACACACTAACAGTCTGGCCATGATATTTTCTGAAGCCAATATCCGATCCAGCAGTTTTTTCAGTATTTGTGTCGTTATCTGATACCAGTATTAGATCTGCTCATCCATAATTACAAGTATGTGTTTCACCCAGTCCTAAGTTTGATTATTTTTGTAAGGAATAACATCCATGTTCTATAGTAAACCTTTATTCAAATATTTGCATTTTATTTCACATGCAGCACTGTGTAATGTCAGTTCTTTCATAGATTAAAGTTGTGTAATTCATAGTTATAGTAACACATTGTCTCTTTTCTGTTGTAGGAATCCCTGGGCTTCAGCAGTCAACTCTCCACTCCAGAGACCGACCGAAAGTATGTCCGATGTTCCTCTTCTCCTTTATCACATTATATGACGGGGTCCAGCCCTGGACAGTGAGATCTGGCTGCATTTACACGTGTGTCTGCTGAAGTCCAAACACCACGCAGAGCAGTCGTGTCTGGGTTTCATCAGCATCTATGGGGAACATCATTCACATTTTGTTGGTCAGGCGTAGCAGAGAGAGTGGAGCGTGTCCGCGGTTGCAGGTTTAGCTAGAGTCGGGGTGAGGGGCCAGGTGAGGGATGTGTTACCCTTGTGGGGACCGTGATTGTAGGTCATGGGACTGTCCATCTTTATCAGCTGGGAGTGTGATGTATATGTGCAGATGGGACAGTTTTCCTGAAATTTGAATTATAAATTGTCAATATGACCTTGAAGTGGATAAATTTAAGTACACAAAAAAATTTTTAGTATTTAGTACAGTTTAGTATTTATATTTAGTACTTGTGCTTCACCGGTTTCATTAAGTACATGCTATTTAGGATTACACAGCAAGTTGTACAGTTACTGCAAAGGTGCATTTTGTAACTTTTTTGGTGCATAAAATCCTTTTCTTCAAGGAGAGTTCATTGTTTTATCTGGAATGCTTCACAGTGCAGAATTAAACCTTTATTAAATTCACCAAACCAGACAAAGTTACAGGTCTGTGGGATCTTACTATTAGTCAGAATGCCTGTTTTTTGAGGTATTTTTGAGCTATAACACCACCTGTGATTGAATACGTGTAAGGTAGTGCTGTTTAATGTCATACTGTGCAACATTCCAGGTAGAGGAACAAGCAGGTGATGAATCCTCAACCAAAAGTTATGTCGTGCACCTCAAATTAGAATATCTCATACTGTTACCTCTAATAACAATATGGATTTCCTCTTCGGTTAAATCTGTGGCCGTTTTACTTCCCGTTCACCTTATTGTCCGTATCCTCCGTACTCTGGCCCATATTCACATTGACCCACGCAGTACTAGGTGGTCCTCCAAACTCCCACTCTCACAGAAAGGAAAACCACCGGCCACTTCCTTGCGCCGACCTGCCCAGTCCTAAGCCTGTTCTCCGGGGCTTCCTTCCTCCCTTTGTGTCCAGGAGAGAGGGAGGAGGAGGGGGGTCTAGTAGTCTAATGATTACAGCCGAGAAGCGAATGCTGGATGCCTGGGTGGAGGTCCTTCTCGTTGGTTCCTGTAACTCTACGACGTTTTTTTCAGCCTTTTGTTTTATGCAGAGGTAATTCCCCAAAGTGAAGTCATTGCAAAAGGCTCTACTTCTTCTTCCTTGGCATAACACGTCTTTGAAAACTCCCCCACCGTCAAATCGTATTACATTTAGTACCCCGCACATGGAGAATGGATTTTCTGTAAAATTATGATTGGTCTTTTATCCTCGCCCCTGATGGTCGCCCCCTTGTGACCCCCGGAGGGATAGTCACGTGCAGGAGAGGAAGCGCATACCACGTACATGAACTCTTCTTCTCCCATAGCGGCGTGTACGCTGCACAGACACATGCGCAGGGTGATGGGAAACAGATGCCACGGTTCGAGATGACGTCGGCTGTTTGAGATCGAGAAGAGCAGAGGGGCCCCAAGAAAAGAGAAAAAAAACGTAACAAGATGATTCCCTGTTATGGCCTGGCTTTGTGCGGTATAGACATGGCTTATATGTATGTGCTATTCTTGGCTGCGTAGAATGGAGATTGTCATATACTGTTGTAGCACCTACCTCAGAGTTTTAGGATGGAGATGATACTTTGAAAATGTGTTGACAAAATATGAAGGATGAGTTTTCAAGCTGTTGCTACCAGTATATCAAAGATGAAGTGAAAGAGGTCATCCAAAACTGCAATTTCTTGTACAACATTATCAGCTTTCCTCCATGGAGATGTTTTCCCAAGAATATTCAGTACATTTTTAAACATCTGGAAGACAACCAGGTGACGACAACATTTTTAGATCAGATCTAAGGAAGAGAAGATAGAAAAGTAGATAAAATATTTTTTTAATAGCAGGTAGCAGACCAAAAAAGTTACATCCCTTGTGGGGACCGTGATTGTAGGTCATGGGACTGTCCATCTTTATCAGCTGGGAGTGTGATGTATATGTGCAGATGGGACAGTTTTCCTGAAATTTGATTTATAAATTGATAATATGACCTTGCAGTGGATAAATTTAAGTACGCACAAGAAACTTCAGTTTAGTATTTAGTACTTGTGCATCACTAGTTTCATTAAGTACATACTATTTAGGATTACACAGCAATTTGTACAGTTACTGCAAAGGTGCATTGTGTAACTTTTTGGTGGTGGATACATAAAATGCTTTTCTTCAAGGAGAGTTCATTGCATCTTAAAATAACTACATACTGTAAGTACTTTAGTGTCATAATTTTCCTAATTTATGCAAAGTTATTAACAGTGGAACGCGGCAACATGCAGGATTATAGTTAGAACAGAGATCGATGTATTGTTTTAAAGCCAGGGCTAACCACTCTGCCACAGCGTAACTCCATATAACACAAACATAAAGAATGTGGCATCTCTACATTATAACTTCGTAATATAGATTAAAGACTAACATTTGTGTGTGCTCAGATCTTTCAAAAATGGCTTAAATCTCATAGAAAAGTGATTTTCTGAAAGCTATAGGAATAGTAATTTTATCTTGTATTCCAAACTGAACACTATTTTATGTTAATGTCTCAAACTTTTAAAAAAGCACTGCGAAAAGACAACTCTCATCTTCCTATAATGAAACCGCGCCATTCTCCCACTTTTTTTTACAAGCCTGTTCACAAAGTCCATTTTTATGTGACACTTCTTTTCAAATTTATGCGCTCCAATTTAATGCCCGAGGACTACATCTCCCTTCCCCCGTCAGTTCATCTTTCACTGGCTTCTTTTCTGCTCCGCCATAGTCCCGCTCTATTGTCCCGCTCTCCGTGAATGGGCCTCAGGTATACACATTTATCATGTAGAGCCAGACTGATAGACAAGTCCTTTAAAATATACCTCAACCTCCGCCGCGCTCACCCCGTCGCCACCTCGCCGTGGGACAATAGCACCCTCGGGACCTATAATCTCCACCATGTTGGTACTGCCAGCCCGTCTTTGTGCGTTTGTTGGCAGAACGTGGGCATAGCGGTGTTAATGGGGCAGGCGACGACAGAAGGCTTTTAGGGTTCAAGCGGGGGACTTCCTGTTTTGAAGGGTGATTGATTGGTTGGTATTGTTGCCGGGGACGACCACGGGCTTATCAGTGTAGTTACCAACAGCAGAAAATGGGACTTGATGAAAGAATAATACAAGGAGGTGATTGTGGAGTTTAACAGTGGAGCCTGTTGAGTCTAACATGTGGAGACTTCCAGCTTTGTATCTGGGTGGGTTTCCTCAGCAGACTTTGTAGTTCTACCTAAAATGCATGTAGGTCAATCTTCGAGCGAGGTAATCTTAAGTCAGATGATCAGCACTGGGTGAAAGATGAGTCAATTGTAGACAACAAGGTTTAACATAAGTTTCCTATTACACTGCAAAGTTTGGTTAGTCATACTGGTTACAGAGCTCATATTACACAATTTCCTGATCCATGTTATAATGCTTTTTTCTCATCAAAAGTCTTCAGTTGTGTTTTGTTTCATTCACACACATTAAACACACAAGCCCTGCAGATTTAAGCCACCTTGTGATGTCATGAATGGAGTTTAAAAACACAGGAAGTCCTTTGCTCCACTCCATTCACTTTCACTACAATCATTCGGATACTTTTAGCTCAAGAATTGGCAGCCTCTACTGAACTAAAGATGAAAGGTAACGGATTTACAACCTTATAGGCAGTGGATTCGTCCTGGTCATCTATGCCTGTCCTGTGGGAGTGGATCTCTCCTTCACTGTGGTTCTCCTCGAGGTTTCTCGTTTTTTTCCCACAGTTTTTTTTTTTCGAGTTTTTCCTTGCCGAAGAGGGAGGGTCTAAGGACAGGAGATGCTGGGACAATTATCCATTTGCCTGCTTGTTGTTGGACATTCTGTATTTTTGAGTTATTAATTAATTATTATTTTATTTTTTTTCTTATTCTGCTTCATTCTCTGACACCTTTGTTTGCTAATTCAACAATTTTGTGAAGCCCGCCGAGATAACTGTTGTTATGATTTTGGGCTATACAAAAATAAATTGAATTGAATTGAAAGGTAGTTGTTAACTTAAAATCTACCGCTTCATGACATCACAAAGTGGAACCGAGCATTTTGAGCTTTGGAGATACAGACAGACTAATAATAAAGTGTTACTCAAACGTGCGTGAATGAAACAAAATGCAGCTCCAGGTATGTTTTAGATGAGGAGGTAAAAACAGTATAACATGACTATTTTTTACACAATATATGACGTTTAATGTGCAATTAGAATGTTTTTTTGGTGGTTTCTGCAGGCTTGTTGGTCTGTTAGCTTAGCCAGGCAGCTTTTATCTCTAAACACAACATCACAACAACTTACAAGGACACAAAGACGCATACATTAACACAGACATCAACAGCATAAGTGGATGGGGTAGGGGCAAGGGAGTGGCAGACTACTGAGTTCATAATTGCGCTGGATTAATACATATGCATAGGCTTGTCACAATAATAATTACTGCAGCAACTTACCATTCAGTATGTAAAAGCCGGAACAGTATATTTTGGGGCTCAGAACGTATCGTGTGGATAATTAATTTGTAAAGAGGCTTTTGATTTGAAGTAAACTGAGAATTGTAATTTGATAGTACAGCAACAAGATTAAACGTGTATAGAAATAGGATCTTATCTGCCATTGAGAGTTTAAGTGAGTAGTTTGTGTTTTAAAGGTGCACTATGTAACTTTTTGGTTGGGGTCTGTCACATGCCTGTTTCTACGAATTTGTCCTTGCTCTGCCTAGAATGTTCCACAGTATGACATTAAACAACTAGATTACATTTGAATGTTCCACAGTATGACATTAAACAGCTCTAGATTACATTTATTCAATTACAGGTAGTTTTATAGCGCAAAAATGCGTAGAAAACTGAGATTTGGGCCAGTGAGCGAGGTTGCCTGTCCACAGACCTGTTACTTGGTCTAATTTGGTCTGAGCAAAGAAAGGTTTAATGCCAGACAAAGTGACAGCATGGCGGACCCTCAACCAGAAAAGTTGAACAATGCACCTTTACATATACACTACTCTTGGTAGTGTATATGTAAAGGTGCATTACTACTCTTGCTTAATTTATCTATCCTGGTTTGGTCTTGTTCTAGTCCTGGCTTCATACTGGTTGAATCCAGGTTTAGTTCAGAATTTAAAGGTGTGAACGAAACAAAACACAACTCCA
>KN494813.1:0-10130 GCA_000787155.1 Scartelaos histophorus | reverse complement strand
GGGAAAGAGAAAAAAGGGACATTAAGACCAATAAACCGAGAGAAAGAGTCATTAACATAAGTAAAAAGAGAGAAAGACATTAAGACCAGTAAACAGAGACAGACAGAGAGAAAGACACAGAGAGAAAGAAAGAGACATGAAAACCAGTAAAAAGAGAAAGTAAGAAAATGAGAAAGAGACAAAGAGACAGAAAGAGACAAAGACCAGTAAACTTATACAGAGAGACAGACAGAGAGAAAGAAAGAGCGAAAATGTTCTCTCAAAGTCATTGTACTGCGACATGCTGCTGCAGAGAGAGAGACCTGCACATTTATCCACAGAGAGAGTAAGTTTTAAACGGGCAAAGACAAACTGTATTATAATCGATCAGAAAAGAGCGTAACATCGGCCCTTTAATGAAATAGCCAGTCTAGTTTGCAGAGAATTATGGAGTTCCACAAGGTTCAAGTTTAGGACCCTCATTATTTCTGTAGTTTATAAAAGATATTCATGAAGTTATGAATATGACTAATAAATAATAGTATGGCATGGAAGTATCAGAGGCTTGTTTAAACTGAACTCACTTTGTGTCGAACTCAATGAGGTTTGTGTCGATGGGCGGGTCCATCTCAGGCACCGCTGTGGGACAAACAACACAAGTTTAAGGTCTTATTATGGTGAAACTTCAAGCACAAGAACACAGAACATTCTAGCACATGAGGCGTGCTTAACCCTCTGGCATAGCTGAGCACATATTATGCATTTTTTACTTTATATATGGTGGTAATTTTGTCCAATATCATAAAATGTGGCATGTTTAAACGTCCTGCTCAATGGCCACTTCAGACCATCAGTACACTGGGTTTATCAGATTGTCACCATAATATAATCCAGGATTTTTTTTGGTTGATCATTTTATTTTCCATTTTATGGGCTCACTCTTTTCTAACATTTCTGCTCTACATTTTGGTATAAACTATTTTGACCATTTTTAAAAGGCCCAAAATGTAGAGCAGAAGTGAGCTCCAAAAAAAGGAAAATAAAATAAAGAACAAAACATTTCCTGGTCCAAATACTGTGCACATTTTATTCACTGAATGATATAAACATATTTTTTTGTTTAAACGATGCATTTCCTGATCTGTTATAATGCGTTTCCTCATCAAAAACATACCTGGAGTTGTATTTTGTTTCATTCACACATGTTTAACACACAAACCCTGTATATTTAGTCTTGGCTCTTCTCTCCAAACAGAAAACACTTCCTGTATTATTACTGAACTAACAGTTTGAGCTTTGGAGCCAGACATAATCAAAGGTTACTCAAACATGTGTGAATGAGACAAGGAGGGGGTAACAGTATTTTAACACAGCTTAAATCTCAGAAGAGTACATTTTGTAAAATATAGGATGTGTAAGCTGTTTTAAAATCCATCAAAGCTCATTATAGATACATAGATGGTTTGGGTTAGATGTGTAACAGATGTGTATCTGTACCAGACTGGGGGCGAGAGGCTGGGGGCTCCACAGGTTTGGGGTGCATCAGGATGAAGGGCAGCTCCACTGACACGTCCCTGAAAATAATTACAAAAAGATTACACAACCGTAATACAGTTTCACACACACATATTCTTGTTATTGAACTACAGCTGTGATACTGACCCTCCGCGAGAAACCACCAGCTTCACTTTGACTCTGTACGACACCAGGATCCCCAACACCTCCTTATTAGTCACATCCTTCACTCTGAGTAGACAAGACTGGGTTTAGACTTTGTTTAGTCCTGGTTTAGTTTCAAAGTGATTAGGTCCATATACAGGGCTTATAATAGCAGCAGTAGTAGTGTTTGCGGTGGTATACTTACATAGTAGAAGATGCCAGGTTTGTGTCTTCGTGCTTGAGTTTCCCGTCCAGAGCGAGTCCTCGTTTCTCGCGGTTCTTGTCCAGTGTGGGGGTCAGAGTGTACACTTTACAGAAGGTGGAGCTCGACGACACCTGGTCGCTATGGAGACGGAGGAGGAGTTATATCACTTTATGTCAGTCAAAAGTTTGGACACACCCACTTATTCAATGTGCTTTTTTCCATTTCTGTCGACTATCTTTTACATTTTAGATACTTATGGAAGATATCAAACATATGAAGCAAGAGGTATGTGGAATTATGTAGCAAAGAAAAAAGGGTAATATCTTAACTAATTTTTCTTTTTAATATTTTAAATTCAAATTCTATAGTACCTTCCCATTGCTTTCTTTGCAATATCCAATGGCACATATCCAATTACATTGGATATGTATTCAAACTATATTCAATAAATAGTGATAGTTTGCAAATAGGTGCGACAGCACCTATCAGCCTATGCAAAATATGACTCAGGCACTTTTAACACTTAGTGTAGTTCAACAGACCGAGCTAGCAAACAGAAACTATAAACAAGTAGGTGTTAGTTTCAGTGTAGTTAGCTCATCCCTTCAGGCAAAAATAAGGCTGTGTCCAAAAGCAATCTGACCACAACTGAAGAAGCTGAAGAAACACCATCACTCTAATATAACTTTTGTCCAGTTACAGAACTGAATTTTTCTTTTGCCAAGAAAAATTAATTAAAAAGTGTGTCCAAACTTTTGGCATGGTGATCTAAGTAAATATAAAACATTCTTGTGATTTGTGTGTATACAGAACATTTGAAGTATAAAACAGAAATACTCACTCTGCCTCGAGTTGTGCCACGGGACACTTGTACTGCGCTGTGCTGAACAGGCAGATGTCTGCGTACTGACGCACTGCAAATACACATGTACTCTTATTGTATACTAGTATATTGGTACACATACTACCATAGTATATATATTCCCGAAGTACAGCAAATAACAAACCAAACACAGGTGTACATTTTCACTTCCTATATCCATTTTAATTTCTTATATTCATATCAACAGTTTGATATTGTCATTAACAATTTTTCAGATATATTTTGTACCTGATATTTTGACTCTCTTGACCGTCTTGGTGGAGTTGTTTGTGACGTGGACGTTGACGCTGATTGGTTCTCCGTGATAATACAACTGAAACACAGAAAGATGTTTAGTCCAGTTTTTTCTTTTTTTCCAGTTTAGCCGTGCTTTATAGGAGCAGTTGTCCTCTGTGCCAGGTGCATTATGGGAGTTGTAAACTCACCTCTTTGTCCAGAGATGCCTCCAGGTGCAGAGAGCGGTCAGACATGAGGAAGCTCCGTGTCGTCTCCACCATCGGCTGAGGGCCGGGCTTCTCTGGAGCGTACTGCACTTTACGGATCACCAGGCGCACAGAGTTCCTATGGACAGTGAATGTAACACTTTTACAACATGTCAGATGCCCTCCTGGTGTCTCCATGGAGTCTTATTCTGTGTAAAAGCTGCATGCATTCAAAATGTAACTTCTGATCGTGTTTTTATTGTTTTTGTTTAAACTAACCATAGCACTTTGATATTTATTTTTCAAAAGTGCTACTATAAATGGCAGCCACAATGAGCTTCATTTGGCTGCAACCGAATGCTATGGGTGACGTCACACTCCTTTAGTCCACTTCTAATATACAGTCTATGACCTAGACACAAGAATTGAACACTTACCTCTTGTGGATCTTTTCTTCTATTGACTTGGCACAAAACGCTCTGATCTCAAAGTCCACTCCACATGCCTGAGGAGACGAGGATTAGATGAGGAAAGAAGAGACGGGGAGAGAGGAGATGAGGCGAGAGGAGAGAGATGTTTAATTGTAGTATTTTATGGTAGTAAAAGTAGTGCAAATACTAGTTGATGTAGTAGTACTAGTATTCTTACCTTCCCAGTGTCTTCCGGCCCCGGCTGCAGAGTCACTGAACATGGGAGGTTCTGAGGGATCTGAACAAACAAATGTGTAAAATAAAAAGTAGGATTTGAAGTAAAGTAGTATTTGTAGTAGTATTTGCAGTCGTAGTAGCATTTACAGTAGTAGTACTCACAGTAAAGTAGAATGGATGTGCGTGTTGTCCCAGTTTCTTGAGCAGTCGCTCCTGGAGGCGGCTGTTGGGTTTCCTCTCCTCTGGGACCGGAGGGAACGCCTGGGACACAATAATGTATATACAATTACAGTCATTTTTTTTACAGTCTGGGCATCTATCCCCACACCCTTAATGGTGCGTATGCGTGTGTGTGCAGTGTGTGTGTGTGTAGTGTGTGTGTGTGTGTGTGTGTATGTGTGTGTGTGCGTGTGTGTGTGTGTGCAGTGTGTGTGCAGTGTGTGCGTGTGTGTGTGTAAATACATTTCGACAGAATTAACCTAAGTCTGTAGTCTTAAAGGGCCTGCACTGATTGTTCCCCATGTATTTGAGCAAAATGTGTCTTAGCCCAGTACAGATTTATTTATAAGCAGCTCTTCAGGTCAAATAAGTCTACAGTGAACTGTCTGCATCTAATTATAAAACATAAAGCTTTGAGCAGTATTGATACTTTGCAGCCAATGTCATCAACATTCCCTGGGGATGTGATTCTAACTATAGGCACTGCATTGTCTGACACTCTGTTATACAGGTTATATTTTAATCTGTGCTTTATTTGAACACAATCTGACCAGGAAGAACTGACCGTCAAACACAGGAGGATTTTTCAATCTTAAACAATTTTTAAACATGTGAAAAAGTGCACATCACAGACACGATGAGAACCGTGTGAGATTTTAAATCTCCAGTTTTACGCAGCCAAATTTAGCAGCAAAGTGGTGAGCGCACCTCTGAAGTGTTCAAAAGATCAGAGCACTACACTTCTAGCTTAGATACAAGTCAAAACTGTGTCATTATATGTAAAATGTTGTGCAATATTTCAGACACATGATTTTAAATCATTAAAGATTAGTGATAGTGATTCTGTGAGCTTTATCTCCAATCTGCAGCTTCACCTCAATCCAGGCACCGTGTGGGTATCATTCTTTTCGGAGGACAATTTCTATGGATAATATAGATGAGAAGCTGCAGTTTAAATGTACAGCTTTACAAGAGCCGAGTATTTTCTTGCGCCTCTGTGTCAATGACTCTTCTGCCCCTGCCCCCTTTTATAGGCTGTTATGGTAGCGTTGCTGATGTTTGGTAGTTATGATCTGACAATGACTTTACACACGAGGAGCACAGCAGCTTCAAAATCGCACACGAAGACACAAAGTTGGGTCACGCCTCTCCGAACTCGGGGAGAAGCAACCAAAATCAGACAAATTCTCCTGTAGTGTTTGGCTTCAACAGGTGAGCTCAAATAACATTACAGTCACAAGCTAACTAGCATTATCCACTCACACCTTTTGTTGAAAATCAAACGCCTAAACTGGACCATGAAAGCTTGTATTTAAACAACACATTTTCAGGAGCCTGTAATGAATACATTTCTTGAGTTTTCAGACCATCATAAAATGCTTTTGTCTGTGCTTGTTAATGTGTGAACTGTGTCATTATGGTAACTGCTGAACACTCTGCCAATAGCAATACACGGAGAACACCCCATGTGTGATGTCACTGCAAAGTATCAACACGTGTCCTTGAGCAAAACCACTTGTATACCTAACAGTAGTATGGAGAAAGTGGGGATATAACCTCCAACCTTGCAGTCAGTGAGCAAACATTCTAAACTGACACTGGACATTGCCAAAACAGCACAACAAGGTTAGAAACTAGAAAAATGTATACAAGTTATTTCAGATTTTACCTGAAAAGTGGAGATGTAGAGGTCCTTTCTGAAGGACAGACCGAGCACATCCAAATCCTCACGCCCATAACGGAACGCACAGGTCAGAGTCACAAAGACTAGGAGACAAGGAGAGAGGGGTTAGGAAGCAAGAGAGGAGACAAGTGAGAAGGTGGGAGGCAAGCAGAAGAGGAGAGTTAGTACCTTTGCGATCTTTGAGATATTCAGGGTCGACCAGAATCACTCCATCTGAGAAAAAGAGAAACACACAGATTTAATGATCAATAACATTAAGGTGGGAGAAAGGAGAGGAGGATGAGAAGAAAAGGAGAAGGAAGAAAGGAGAATAATGAAGCGAAGTGGATGATAATGAGAAGAGGCAGAGGAGAGGAAGAAGAGGAGGAAGAGAAGATTAGAGGATGAGAGGAAGAGGAAGAGGAGAGGAGGTGTAGTCGTACCAACTGGATCCACATGGTCCAGGTGATCCACAAAGTCCCTTTTCCCCAGGTAAACTGTCACCTGCACACATACATACACACAATGGTAAATGGTGAGGGGAATAATCTATAATATAGTTAAGGCTGGTTAATATGGTTAGGCTCTAAAAATAGATTTTGGAGAATAGTCCATTCAGTTAGTGTTTTTTTTTTAACTCAAATGTCATCTACCATAAAACATAAATAAAAGACAGATGGGTTATGGCATACTTTGGAATATTGTAGCCAAAAGAACAACATTTCCTCCTAAAAAAGGCCAAATAAAAGTCAAGGTTGTGGAGACGCAAATCCGCTCAGATTAAGGACACATGTTTTACAGTGTGACAAAAACCAAGATGAATACATGGTTTTATATTTGTCTATTTTTGGGCTAAATTGTTGCACACTGTGGCTTTAAACAAATATTTTTAAGTTGTTATAATTGTTAATTTTTAACATGTTATAATTATTTTTTACTTTTTACGTTTCAAAGAGAAACTGTCCAGACAAAAACTACTGCAGAAAACCAAACACATGTGACTTACTCTTATTCAATTATTAAATATTAGATTAAATTATGTAATTATCCCACACCCACAGTTAAGAACAAGAGCATTTAACTCGTTTAAGACTCAACCAAATGTGCTCTTTTGTACATTCATGTGAAGAATGTGAATTTAAAAACAGATCTATTCAGCAAAATAGGTTTTTCAGAGCTTTTAACAATGTTATTGTTGGTTTCTTTTTACTGACCCTTTGAAATTGTATTTAGAGTGATTGGTGTATGTTTGAGTAATCTTTATTCTCCTGCTTCAATCTAAGCACCATCTTCACTGCCACTGGTACACACCCACTGTGACACTCTAAAGTTTTAGTTCTTAATCTGTGGTACACAAGGATTTGGCAGTGTAGTGTATTCATTTTGCTAGTGGGATGTGCAGCGATCCATGGAAGGGTCCAACAGCAGACGACGTTTACTGCGACGTCAGCTCGCACTGGGCACTGCAGTTTTCTAGTGCGGAAGTCACCACAGTTGTTTCTTTTATTAAGTTGTTTTAGATCAATATTGCAATTTAAAATGTCCAAATTCTAACATAATGATCCACAGATGTCTAGACTTTAACTATAGAGCAAACACAAACACAATATGTCTGCGTTAAGTTTCTGTTAACATTTTGCTCAGATTATGTCTTTTGGTATAAATTTGAACAGTTTGGTGTCTTGTTTTGTGCTGGTCCTGTCCTGAACTTACCTTACAGTTGGGGCTGGACTTCTTGAAAACTCTGAAACAGGAAACATATAAATAAACATAAGTTTGAGGTCACACCACAACAGGAAATAAACTAGAGTTGACTAACGTGACTTCTTGTTAGATTCAAAGGCAAACCAGGAGGTGCATCTGCCCAATCTGCTCAACGTGTGAGCCAATAAGGATATGAACAAGATCCCTGGTTCAGTCCCTGGTTCAGTCCCTGGTTCAGTCCCTGGTTCAGTCCCTGGTTCAGTCCCTGGTTCAGTCCCTGGTTCAGTCCCTGGTTCAGTCCCTGGTTCAGTCCCAGATGTGTTTTATGATCTAATTTATGCCTCATTAATCGAATAGAGTTTTGGGGGGAAACGTGCGTCACAAGATCCTCAGGGAGCGGTCTGGTCCCACCTGAGCCTGGGTCAGGTTCAGACAGGTAAGGAGCCACAGGTGTGAAGCACAACAAGGCCACATATGTACAGCTCTGGGACGATCAGAATTGACATAGACATGTATAAATGGATATAGCTAATGCACTTATCGAGGCATTCCAAATAGTAAGTTATCAAGGGATCAAGCTCTGGTTCACTTTCTATTGTTAAACCGTGGCCCCACTCTCTGTAACTGCTGCTGTCAGCCTCGTCATCTGTATTAACCTGCTTTGCTGTTTTTTGGGTTTTTTTTTTTTTTACTATTTTACCCCTAAATCAATATATGAAAATTGAAACAGATAAATTTGGTGCCTGCGTTCCCCTGCCACAGCCTCACTCCTGATTGGCTGTTTGGTCTGGCGCTTAGACTTGCAAATATGGTTCTTGGTTGCCTATTAGCTGATGAGCTTCATTTGGTTGCAACCAAACTCTATGGGTGACATACTCAAATACTTTATACAGATTATGGGTACGAATCAGGTGCGACTCAGGTATGATCAGGGTTTGGCCTTCAAGAGGAACTCTTGATCCATCCGTTCATTCAGCGCATGAACTGAACAACAGACCTCCTGCATGCAGCATGCACCTCCAAACCCTACACTAGCAGTGGGAGCTGCTGAGAAGTCCCATAGACGGTGTGGGTCATGAACAAACTTCATAGTTTCAGAGATCGTGGATCATTGTTGCGCATCAGGATGTACACATTATAAAAAGTTAGAAGAAAGCCTGAGCCATTTACCAGATTTACAAAACTACAGATCAATGGAACGTGTGGCTTTCTGCAGCTGAATGGGCTAGCAGCTAAACATTAATCAAACCGGACACTGATTAAGCTATGAATGTATTTTTAGATTGACATTTTATTTGTCCCAGAACGATTAAAAAACTGTAGGTGTATATATTGTCGTAAGTATTATGGTGTATTAGTGAGGCTGAAAGAGACGAGTTTGAAAGAAATGATGACAATAAGCACGTTAACAGTGGGACAAAAAGCATTCGGTGACTGCTTAGAAATGTCAATTGTAGAAAACAATATCGCAAACAATATCGCAAAACAATGGCGATTTAGTCTGCTAATAGGCTACAACATGTGCACATTAGTTATAGCACATTGTGATGCCCTCTCCCGTTTGTGTTTCCACGGATACAGCGGCGTTTGGGAGGAGCTCGTTCCCACCATCAGCTGTTTCCCTTCATTGTGCTTTCAGGAAGTGACGTCACAAGAAGTCCTCAGCTGTTTGTTTATAACTCTTCAGTGACTCAGCAACTTCTCTGCCCCTCTAACCCTGTTTGAATGTAATGAAATGTTCCGCAGTGGGGCTTTACCCCGTTCCAATGTAGTGTCCTCCACAGAAATCCAGTATTTAGTTTTTCTCCTTCTGCAGAGCTCACAACACTCTGTTACACCCTGAGATGTCATCAGGTGGTGCTCCTCTGCGTTTTTATAGTCCACCACACTGATTCAAATAATTTCTGCTCAAACTGCCATCTTCACAGCCAACCAACATAAGCAGCTATTGTTTTCCACCTCATTTGAACAGCTTCTCCCCTCACAGCAGAATTCCTCTTTAATATATTGAAAATAGAGATTTGCATGGTAAACAAATGTAAATTAGTGTGGGACACCGCAACCCTAAATATTCCCTTTAATATTGACTACAGCCAGGATTTAATTCACAAAACACTGTAATTTTTATTTTTCCCAAAAACTGTACCCAATTCTCTATAGTTCCACAATTTTGCCAAGATTTATCCTGGTTGGACCTCTACCTGGATGTGACATATGTTTCGGCATTTTCCACTTTTCTTCACAGTCTACCACTGAAATTATGTAAAATTATAATTTCACCAAACAAAGTCATAGTTGGCACTTTAGGCCATTCAAATTAAGATGAGGAGAAAAAAAAGTATTTAAATTCAATATTGTGACTGAAAGAGGAAGGGGAAGTGTGGGGTGAACAACAGGAAGTTTGAGTAAGGAGTCCATTTACGTCAAAATAAAACCACAAAAACAAGTGACAATTGCAGAGTGCTTATAGTATCCCCTCCTCTCAGTAAGGTTGTACGTTAGATTCTTAATCTCTCTGAGGAGAGTATGCATATCCTCCCTATGTTATTGTGGCAGAGTGGTTAGCCTGTCAACCAAGAGGAAAATGGGATTTATAGAAAACTGTCTGAGGATTTAGGGCTAATCCAGGATCAGACCACTGACTGCAACATCTACTACTCCTCCTGACCTTCATCTGGCTTCATCTCACCCTCTCTGCATCCTCTGCTCATCCTGACCGTCAAAGTGTTATTTATTATTATTATTATTA
>KN494812.1:84324-106721 GCA_000787155.1 Scartelaos histophorus | reverse complement strand
TCCTGCTGTAATAAATGAATAGGTATAAATTATTCCCATTGGGGATTTATTTGGGGTCACAATAGTAATCTAGCTGTGACTGGGAGGAAGCCATATTTGTATATAATTCAAGTGAGGTTTAAACAGATGAGCCTCTCACTGGTGGGCAAATGCTTAACCCTCTGTTCCACTCTCAGAATACTGAATCAGAATATATATATTAACACAGGCTTATCACAAAAATTACTATATCCACTTATCATTCAGTATATAACGCATTGATAAAATCATTTTTGGGGGGTCAATATTTATTGTGTGCAGCTCAATATTATTGTACAGTTAAAATACTTTTTGGGGGGATAATTCTGCTGTATTATTTGGTTCCAGTATCACAGTTTATAGCCTATATATATCACACTTCAAAGTTTGTTATCGTCACAGGGCTCTGGTAACACATGGTATAATGACACCTTTAATATTGAAGATGTAGTTATTATAAAGTGGTACAGATTAATAGATGTTTTGCATTTCTACTGCTTTTTATATATGTGCTTGTACAACACCTATGCAGCTTCACCATACAGACTCCAATTTGTATTTTCTCCTCCATAATAACTTCAGCTAATACTCAAAGTGTCTCAAACATGTCAAACTGAGACATCCTGGGAATACGACTTGTCAATTTATCTCAAAAGGAAGAACATGAAAGGCACATAAACCACAGCAGTGATGTCACTATTTTTACACTCTTCCCATTAAGTCTAATTTCCACACAAACACACCGAGTGCCTGCAGTCACAGTAAATGTATCATTTTGCTCCCCTGCTGTGCCCCAGTTTCTCAAAACTCACTAATAATGAGAAAAAAAAAAATCTCTACGACAGTGATTTGGACAAAGACACATAGCTCAAATTGACTGACTACACTCTCCTTGATACCCTGTTTACAAGGACGAAGAATACTGCTGTAACAAAAGTCAAGTTAACACAATTTAAACTTCCACACATATGCCACATACAGTATAGTTTGATCTTTCTTTCACAAGGTTCACAAGAAGTTATTAATAATTTAAGAAAGGCATTTCAGGAACCTGCTACCAACTACTGACAATTATCTATTTGTTCAGATTGGTCCAAAATCTGAAAACACACAGTCCCTGAGATAACACGCGTGCAGCCACCAATAATTAAAAGCAAGATTTAAACTGGTGTTAGCATGTAATTTACTACCACAGATAAGCCTCACACCTTGTTAAATTAGAAACTAAAGTAGCTTACAAAGGAGATGGTGTTGCTTGCATTTATCAAGGTAAAGTCAATTAATCTTAGACTTAGTTTATAGGAACATGTAAGATAAGATTCATTTAAAAGTACATTTTAAAGTTATTTGTGTTTTATTATGTAGATTGCACACAGTAGACACAAATTTTACCAAGGATGTGAAGTTTATTTCACAAAAATGGCAGAAAAAGTGTGTGCTATGAATCAGTAGCCTGCAACCATGCACCAGAATTACCATATAGATTGCAGTGGGTTTTGTTGATTTAGGCTGCTAATATGCCTAATGACAGGGCTATGTTATTGCAATCAGCCACAGACAAACAATTACTGGAGCTGAGAAGTCTAGATACATGTATTAGAAATCTGGCTCTGGTTTTATTGCTAGGTATGGCCCCACATGATAAGTTGTCATTGAGATTTGTTGACATTTGTTTAGCATGATATTTTCTTACATTATTAAAATACCTGCAAGCGATAAAGACCATATAATAGCATGCATATTATAGGAATATGAAGGTGTATGTGCAATGCCTTCTCACTTCAAACCAATCATGGTCGAAACTGTAGAAGCGATGGCATACATACAAATACAAAACACTCATAGCTTTCCAAATGAGTCTGCGTGAATAGGGCCTTTTGAATGAACTAGAAAACCTTCACACTCCTATCCAGGAAACCATTTAGCAACATGGGCTCCCCGATTCATTTCTCCTCCATGCTTTTCTCTGTCTTTCTCCTCTCCCACCGCAGCGCTATTCAGGTGTCACTCACGCAGCACGCGGCTAAAAGGAGACGGAGCGGTTTTTGAGGCCAGCGAGGAAAGCAAGGAGAGGGAGGAAAGAGCGAGGAGAGAGGTGTGTGGGTGTCTACCTGTCTCTGGTCATGTGAGTGAATAGCACATGGGCCTGATGCCTTTGACCCAACAAATGGAAGCAATCAACAAGCTATTACAGCACGTACTGTGTGGCTCCGAGGCAGCCCCTGTGTGGAGGGAGACAGAGGAGAGAAGCGAGAGGTGAGGGAGAAGGCAGGGATTCTGGACTAGTTCATTTTAAAAAGGCAGAAAAAATGGTTTAACAAAGCAGGCAAACTGAGCCATTTGATTGCTTGGAAGAAAAGTTATGCCCACTTCCATTTCCCAGTTCAATTCTGTGTCAGTAGAAGAATAGAGCTGAGCAAACAACAAATATGACTTTTTTAGCTTTTCAGCCAGTCAACCTTGGACTCAAGCCCAACAACAAGCAAAATGCTACAAAAATGAGGTGAGGTTATTATTTCCACTGGGAATCCTGCAGATCATGGGTTGATTTATTAAAAGATGCACTGCGAAACTTTTCTGGTGGAGGTCTGTCACCTGCTTTGCCTGGAATGTTTCATGGTATTAAATCAAACATCCATTTAGCTTTTATGCATTACAAGTGTTTCTATTGTTCAAAACATACAAAAAAACTTTCTGTGAATAGGAATGTCTCTCTACAGACCTGAAGTGTAAAGTAATGTAGTCTTGCTTGCCTCCCTCATGATATATGGGTTTAATCTATACTATGGGACATTCTAGACAAAGTAATAACATTTCCATGGGAACAAGTAGGTGGCAGGCCCTCCACTAAATGTTACACAGTTCACCTTTAAAACTCCAAACACAGAACGTACCAGTTCTAAATTAAGGTAGGGCAGCTCGTAAAAAATAATGTACGCTTTGACAGGATCCCTTTAAAAGACTGATGGCACCATTACACTATGCCTCTTGCAACTAATCTTGGGTATTTGGAAATTTATACTCACTTTTTCACAGTTCTCTTCAGTTTTGTGGGTTCGGGAATGCCACAAAAACATGCCATCTTGTTACCATCTTCTTATAGTAAGTTGAAAATAGAACAATATGATAATTACGTACTATGTGTGCCAAAAGTGTTGTCACGTAATTTCACCAACTTTGTCTATAATGAGGCTTGTATGTGCAAGGGTGGCGCTAATAAGAACTTGGAATCTCTTCAAAGCCAAATGTTGGTAACTTTCACATGTGTTAAGCCCTTGTTACATAACCTTGACAGATTGGGAGCAAGCATACATGCTCTACCATTCTACACTGCACAAAAGTCGTGGAGAATGCTCTTCTTGGTCGAAGTTGTGGGTGGAATATCAGTGTCAATGCATTCACAGACGGTCCATATCATTGCTTTCTTTCTGCAGACAGGAGGTGAAACTCTAGCCTGCAGTGTTGGAGATTGTAGCCTTTGCAAAGCCCAGAGTACACCAGGAGGAGTCTTCTTTCAGGAATTAAAGTATTGTCTTCAAAGGAAAGCGCAAGTGCAATTCTAGACATTGAGTATTGAACCTCAAAAGAGCTAGGTAGGCAAACAATGGCAAGAAGAGTAGAGCAACAAATACAGTTTCCATTCTTCCCTCTGCCTCAGTCTCCTGCTCTGAATAGTCAGTTAATTAACAAGAAAAGTGAGGGAACCGTGTGCCAGGCAAATGTCAAGCTTGACAAAGACGAAGGTTAGCTTTTTACACTAATGCAAAACAACAGCAGCCTAAAAACTCATTCTACAAAATAAAAGTAATTAACATGGCCAGGGGGTGGAGGGTGGGTAGAATACTAATTACTCAGTTTAGAGACGTGAACGAAATATGAAAATATGATCTGTTGGGGAGTGAGAGAATTTGGTTTACTAATTAACCTTTTATTTTCTCTCATAATATAAATAATTACGTGAACTTCAATGAGGCAAAGTAGAATCCCCGAAGGAAAGGTGTGTTTTATTCCCTTTCCTGCACACTTGGTAGTTAGTGCGTGCTAGTTAGGGCCACCTCTAGCTCCCTCTGTCTTCCCTCTTAGTGGTGGTGGTGGTGTCTGGGCAGGTGCAATGGGCCATGTTGACAGCTTGTCCCCTCTTTCTTGCCGCGGGGGAAAACTGTCACCCTTGTCATTCAGGCCCGTGAACACAGCATGGAGAATCTGTGTGTGCGAGTGTTCCTGAGAGACTGTGGCAGAGAGGGGCAGTGGGGTAGAGGGGCTTTGTTAGCTCTACCAGAAACAGCAAGGAGACTCACACACTCACTGAGGCTTAAAGGCCCTATACTATGCATTATTGTGAGGACATAATTCAGACAGTTAGTTAGCATGAAATTTGACAACACAAAACACCATAAGTCTGCATGTCCTAGGTGGAATAGTTTGTATAAAGCTAGACAGGTTGGTCTAATATACAAGTGAGAGAATTAAAAAGCAGAATTTTCTGAAATTACTCGAGATCCTAGAGATACACATCTCAAACTTGCCCATGAATCTATTAACACTAGTGTTAATAGATTCAGAGGGAAGTATTTTTTGTATCCAAGTATCACAAAAATGTATCACATCATATTTTAAAGGGCCTAAACAGCCTATATTACCCTATTACCCATTCTGATTCATGTTATAATGTTATATCATCCAAAACATACATGGAGTCTTGTTTTGTTTCATTCACACAAAAAGCACATTGTGAGGTCATGTGGTAATACAGCTCCACTGTGTTTTTTAAAAAAAAACCATACACTTTTATAAGAATCATTTGGATAATTTCAGACCTGGAATTGCAAGTCTCTTCTGAACAAAAAAGTAAATGGTAGCTGTTAACTTGAACACGCTGCTACATGGCCTGAGGTGGAAGAGAGAGTTTTGAGTTTGGAGATGTAGACGACTAATAATGCAGGATTAACCAAACATACGTGAATAAAAAAACAACTCCTGGTATATTTGTGCATCAGCATAATAACACTACTTAAGCTCACAAGAGTCAATATTGTGTAATATAGGATCATTAGTCTGGGCAATCAAAAATGTGAAATGTTCAGTACTAGACAAGTCTTCAAGTACCTCTAGTCAGTTCATTTACAGTTTCAATGAATCCCTTTCAGACTGTGCAAACTGGGCTCCTAAAGAAAGGAATCCGTGAGCAGAGGAACATTTGAAAGTACAATGGGAAAACAAAAGTGAGTCTGGATCACGGCTGACTGAGTTCCTGGGTGTGTACGTCCGTGTGGGGCACTGGCCTCAGACAAAGTGCTCTGCCAGCTTTCTGCCCACTGGTCTTTTCATTGTTGATGGATGGGCCGTGTTCTGCACCATCTGGCTATAGGATACTTCACATTAATCATCACAAACACACACCCCTACACACACAAACAGCCCGATAGGTAGAGCACTGTTAAATACACTGAAAGAAAAGATGGATGTTAAGAAAAAATTAAGTGAAGAAAAGAAGAAAGAGGTAAAGCAATTAGTCCTCGTAAAACATTGTTTAGAATATTGCATGGCCAGGGGCTATAGAACAATGAAGCTCTCTCCACCCACAACCCCCACCTCTCTCAGTCTTTATTAATGACCTTTCTCTACGTATAGGAGGATGCATATTAGCAATAATGGGTGTGAATCGCCAATTTCCCCTCCTCTTTGAATCCTCTCTCAGACACACAAGAACACACATACACAGTGGTAAACACATAATGTCCTTACATAAACTGAGCCAAAGGGCAGGCACCTTAAGCAAGTTAATGTAAAATGAGGGGCATTATCTGACTTCATTTATTTCTATCTACCGGCTATGTGGGGGCTTAATCCAGCTGATTTGCCTCGGCGTCGACTGGCTGTGTGTGGACATGGGCAAGGGCAGGCGGAACAGTGGTTGATCAGGGAGGAAGCGTGCTTGACATTAGATTTATTATCATTAAATCATATCTCACGGCTATCTGGCTTGGTAATGCAAAGGGATTTATTTTCACATCTACACAATCTATGGAAACAGAATGAGACCTACAGGAGAACAGCGTGCAGGCCGAGCTTCACAGCAGATGGAGCAGAGATTTCTGGAGCAATATTTAAACAGATCAGCCAAGACACTGCCTTTGTGAAATCATATCCTTTAGCTATAGTTAGGGATGCACCAATCCTCTTTTTTATGTTTCCATACAGATATCATTGCTTTGGCTTCAAGCTGATATGGCTGACATCAACAAATACTAAAGCTGTTTTTCAATTGAAAAAGGAATTTACTTCTTTACTTAAAAAGCACATGACTAAACAGGTTCAAAAGTGCATTACAAGCAAGTACAGTTCTGTGTGTAAAAAAAGAAAAGTCAAACATTATGAAATGTTCCAGGCCAATATTAAAATGTCCTATTACATTAATCAAGAGGCCCAAAAAGAAAAGCAACTGAGACAATATCCAACCCAGGCATTTTTTTCTGGATCAGAGAGTATTAGTTTTGTTATTGGTGGATCCTTAGCACCAAACCTACATGACCCACATCATTACATTATATTTCAACATCAATTGCTTCCGGAAATTGATAAAGAGCTGGTGTTTAACAACTTTAGAAAAACAGCCAAAATTCAATTCCAAATACGGCAAAGGTGATGAGATTGAAATCCCTATATCAAAAAAATATGTAGCCAAAATAAAGTTGAATTATGTTAATCATTCATTTTACAAAAACTTTAAATCATCATGTTCTTGATGAGCACAAACCATTATCAGAGCAGGATGTGTGTGTTACTGTGTGTGGGAGGCAGAGAGCCACGGCTGCCACACAGAAAACGTGATCCCTCTCATATCCTTTTAATTAGTGCGTAACATATAACAATTTCACTAAAGGCACAAACTCCACTTAGGGCATAAACTCTACAAAGATGAGCTCAAGCTTTGCTAAATTATGCTGTGTGACATTTGTGAGGAACACTCTAATCACCATCACTTAAGACCGCCACACACTACAAGAGAATTTGCCCGATTTAGGCTGCGATTTGCTTCTCCCTGAGTTCGAGGACGCGTGACACAACTTTGGGTCTTCATGTGTGATTCTAAAGCCGCAGCGCTCCTCATGTGTGGTGTCAGTGTGAGTCAGATCGTAACCACCAAACAAAAAGCAACGCTACAGTAACAGCCAACAACCTGAATTTCCCCTTCTGGGGAAATATTTATCAATCAATCAAAACAGAGCATCAGGGGCAGATGAAGTGATGGACACTAGAGGAGCTAGCAAAAATAATTATTACTGACCTCTCGAGAAGTTGTAAACTTAAACTGCAGCATCTCATTCATATTATCCATAAAATTTGTTATCAGCAAATGTAACCAAGTCCACAAAACAGCAGTTTTTTTTAAAGTATGAATAATAGTAAAAAGGCAAGAGTCATTCCTCATATGTGTGTTCACATCAATAAACGATTGAGACTACTTCCTGTGCACCTTTTCACCAACCTTCTGTGCATGAAAATCATGCATCTGAAGTCTAGCACCACATTTCACACATAATAACAACATAGTTTTGACTTGCTCTGGGAGTGCGGGGTCTGGGGTCCTTTGCTAAGGGCTGTGCAGGAGCTGTGTTCGCATTGCCAGCAGTAAGTCAGACCTGTTCCCGGTGCGTGTTGGCCACCGCCAGGGCTGCCCTTTGTCACCGGTCTTGTTCATGGTGTTTATGGTCAGGATTTCTAGACGCAGTCAGGGGCCGGAGGGGGTCCGGTTTGGAGACCACAGGATTTTGTCTCTGCTGTTGGCTTCCTCGAACCAGGACCTGCAGCGTGCACTGGGGCGATTTGCATCCAAGTGTGAAGCGGCTGGGATGAGGATCAGCTCTTCCAAATCTGAGGCCATGGTTCTCGACCGGAAATGGGAGGTTTGCCCTCTCCAGGTGGGTGGAGAGCCCCTGCCTCAAGTGGAGGAGTTTAAGTATCTCGGGGTCTTGTTCACGAGTGAGGGGAGGACGGAGCGTGAGATTGACAGGCGGATCGGTGCAGCGTCGGCAGTGATGCGGTCGCTGTATTGGACCATTGTGGTGAAGAGGGAGCTGAGCCGAAAGGCAAAGCTCTCAATTTACTGGTCAGTCTACATTCCTACTCTCATCTATGGACAACATCGCGGATGCAAGCGGTCGAAATGAGTTTCCTCCGCAGGGTGGCTGGGCGCTCCCTTAGAGACAGGGTGAGGAGCTCAGTCACATGGGAGGAGCTCGGAGTAGAGCCACTGCTCCTTCACGTCGAGAGGAGTCAGCTGAGATGGCTCGGGCATCTGGTCCGGATGCCTCCTGGGCGCCCCCCTCAGGAGGTGTTCCGGGCATGTCCCATCGGGAGGAGGCCCCAGGCAAGACCTAGGACACACTGGAAGGACTAGGTCTCCCGGCTGGCCTGGGAACACCTCGGTGTTCCCCCAGAGGAGCTGGAGGAAGTGGCCAGGGTGAAGGAAGTCTGGGAGTCCCTGCTTAGACTGCTGCCCCCACGACCCGGCCCCAGATAAGCGGAAGAAGATGGATGGATGGATGGAGTTCTGACTTGCATCTAAACTAGAACTGCAATGCTCTGATCTTGTGAACACTTAAGAGTCTCAAAGCGAGCAAGCGCTTTAGTGTAGACAGCAAACAGCGGAGTGCTTACAACTCTGTAGCCTGTGGTTCACAGCTATATCCCACAGCGGTTTTTGTGATTGGAGATTTAAAATCAAATAAGATTCTTCTTGTGTCTGAGGTGTGCCCTTATTTAAAAAAAATCCTGCAGAGTGCAGTAGCCAACAGTGTAAACATGTATGTGTTAGCTGGGCTTGTTTATCACATTTGCTGCCATCAAATAACAACTGCTCAAACTACTGACTTTGTCCACTGGTCACAGATCTGATTGAGTGAAGTGCAAATGGGTTAAGTCTTTTAAAAACCTTCCCAGGATTAATACTTCCTAGTATAAAAGTAATTTATATAATTATAAAAAAATGTGCTTATGAAAAGTAATAGTAAAACTGTCACTAAAGGTTTCTGTAATTAAAATTACTAATACGATCATTTTAATCACTTTAAGTATCGTATCTCCATAATTTAGGAAGCAAAAAGTGATATACATTGAAAATATTTGAACTGCCCTTTGCTATGTATTATGAGTGAAGGAATATTAATCAACATTCAAAAAGTCTAAAACAGCAATGAATACCAGTTAAAATTGTTTCATATTTGGAGTAAATGCATTTTGGAACTTGGTAAATCATACAAATGTGTATCCATTCACACCATAAGGTACGTTATTGGATCGTTGAGAAACATCAGAGGCTTCACATTACGGTTATTGCTCACTATTGGACTACCCCAAAAGCAATGTCAAGAAAATAAAACCATACTCCATAGGGCAAACTCCATTACAGCAGAAAATGTGGTGACAGATGTTGTCAAAGAGTTGGCAGTCTCAGAAGGACATCTTTATAGAAGAAGTCACACATAGTCACCCAGTGTTGTCACAAGGGTCTCATCATCATAAGCATGCCTGAAGAGCGCCATGTTCAATCTGCTGTCAGATGTTAACCTCATAATGGATGAACCAGGCACACACAAATGCCGACACACACACACACACATATATACACACACAGCCACACACATATATACACACACAGCCACACACATATGCGACTCTGAAGATTTATCTGTGACTTTAGGATTCAATCTTGGCCACACTTACTCACAGACACACACACACAAAATGTAATCAGGAGGCAACACTTGAGCCGTCCTCATCCACTAGATTGCTGACAAGAGGCGTCCATCTTGAGGAGATGACAAACTCATCACTCAGCCTTTAAGACAATATAGCGAGGGTGACCTACAAGTGCTTGTATGTCAATGGAAGACTTGTAGACTAAAGGTGAATGAGACGCTGAGTTTCTCCCATTAAGAAATAGACAGTGAATGAGCGCGTCTATAAATGAGTAGCAGTGAAGACAGAGGAATCACACTTACCTTGTGGTCATAAGGGTTGTACGAGTGGAACAGCTGAGATAGCTCTTTTGTCCGCTGTTTTTTCTGCAAATAAAATACAATGTTTCAGAAATCATGTATGCACTTTAGAGGAAGAGGGACAGAAAAGGCAGATGTTAGCACAATTATATGTGTTATATTATTAAAAGGAAAATAGGGATTTTACCATGCTTCTTTGTGATTAACTGTGGTCCTAACCCCCAATGTCCTTAATGTGTAATGAGATGCACAAGCGGGAGACATGACTATTTGATATGTGCCACTTGTTAATGCAATCAGTTACACGAGGCCCAAGCAGTTACAAAAAGCGCTAATTAGCTTGCTGATTAGGCCATAGCTGGCTAAAGGGAAGGAGATGTGCTTCTGTTGCTGAAGGGACTTTGGATTTCATACAGTAATAACCTCTTTCAAGTGTCCTAAGGCAACATTTCTACATATGCAGAAACAACTTCCAAGTTGTTCAGCTATCAGCTATCATATACAGTCATCATTACAGAATAAACAGCAGCATATGAAGGTAGCCTGAAGACAGAAAGGAAGAGCTCAAGGGGCATGTGAGTGGACGCATACGCAAAATGGTATAAATGGCTTTAAGTTTCATCATATCGGTTTTAAATTCCTGGGGTAAAGAATGAGAAGGGCCAAGGTAATAAATGCAAAATGCTAAACAAAAGACTGAAATATGGCCGGACAAAGAGCTGGAACAATAACAGCTTATGGCAGAAATGTTGTGAGGATGCTCTTGTAGTGCATGCCTGTAGTTAAGTGCCACCTTGACTTTCTCTACTCTACTACTACAAAAAAGTCTATTCTCTAAAAGCACTCCCACTGTGGATTCCTGCCTTACTCTCCATTCAGTGTGCCTCTATTTCGTGTTTGCATAATCTGCTACTGTTAATGTCTTATTCATCGCTTTTTCATCCTTTTTTCATTCACTCTTATAATCACTGGCCTTGTTCGTCCACAATTTCTCCATCCTTGTTTTTAACTGACTCTCAAAGGGCTCTTCACAATCTCTAAATCCTCTTTTCTCTCTTTTTTGCCTTTGCACATATCCCTGAGTGTTGCACCTTCTCCCTGGATCCCTATGTTTTCTTCTCGCGAGGGGAAAACTCATACTAATCATTGTGTCTCCCACCCTCCCCTTTTAGGCTGTACCTCTAGATCCCCCTCTCTCTTTCTCTCTCTCACACTCTGCCTAGAGCAACCTCCGCTGAGCTCTCATTATGCTCCTCAACACCATCCCTTCTCCCCTCACCAACTTTTCATCATTCACCCCATCACTTGGTATTCACTCAAGTGTGTGTATGGGGAAGAGTAAGACAGATGTAACTGCAGGTAAGGATTTTTCAAACCCTGGTCTCTCCCTGCTGAATTTACTCAGTCCATCAGCTCGCATAGACTCACAAAACACCACAGGCTCATTCACTGCAGCACATGCTACCTCTCTCATATGCTCCACATCGGAATGCATTTACCAGTAACTCTACAGCAAGCACAGTATAGAACAGATATAAAGACAGAAACACCAGTAACTATTTGTAGTTTATTATTAAGAAATACGAAAAACAAAGATTCTATATTACTAATAAAGAGTGTTATACGTGAACTTTTGATCCTAATTAATTATTGCCAGCCTGGACAGGAAAAAGAGGTACAAAAATGGTAAAGCTTAAAATTAAGGTTAAATATTTTGTAAACTAAGTATTTTCAGAACTTGCTTTTATTGTTTCAGGGCTATCCATCCATCCATCCATCCATTTTCTCAGATTTCTCAGATTCTCAGACAGAGTAAGATCAAATTCAGCATTTATATCTTTTGTTGTCTTTTTAGTCTATACATTAGAAACAGTTTAATTCTAAAAGATGCCAGGTCAGCTATGTTGACTGCTAGTAGCTTTGGAAGACATATTTATTTGCTTCATGAGAGAATGCATGGTTTCTGTGGATCCAAAGTTTACAATAGGACAGTGGCCATGTGTGTGTACATGGTCCATCAACCTGAGAAGTTAATCTAGCATGCTGTCGAGGTTGTGCTGGTGACAACCCAGCAATGCAAAGCCATTGTGTGCGAGTGTCTGTGGACCTGTCACCGAGGTGATGATGAACGATGGTTGTTACCATGACGTCCATCTGTTGTTGCCGCTAGAGACGGATGCTGCATGTAACGGGAAGTGACATTACATGGTTGTGTACACTTGTACTTGTACTGACTCTAAAATTGTAATATACACTTGTTAAAAACATACAGTACTGAATCATGAAACTATAATATCCATTCTTCCATATCTGCTTTACATAAATGTATTTGTTTTCTTGAAGAACAATATGTACATTTTTACCCCAAGCTGCGCATGGGCCTGTGTGTGGATTACAGGGGTATGTTTATTTGTATTTCACAAAACAATGATTTATTCACATACATTCAGGAGCACAGGCGTGTGTATGCGGTGGGCTTATGAACAGTATGTGTCAGAATAGGCCTATGAGACGAGATGTGTGTTATGGGGCAAGGTAACAGTGATGGTGCCTTCGCCTCTGGCTCCCTGCACATGTCTGTCTTTTGATAATGACAGACAGATGTCTGTGCAACAGAGCTGACACCCTGGGCTATCTGTGTGCGCTCTATGCTATATAGGGTACATTTACATATTCCCTAAAGCACAGGCAGCACCAAGTTTGTACGGGTGATGAAGGTGAGTTTTGACTTCTTCACATTATAAATCATGGTAAAGCATTTTATTTGTTTTGTATGTATATTATATATTCTTATAAACGGGGGTGCAGCTAGTATCATGGATGCCTATCTATGAATTTCCACTTTTTAAATCATCTGAATTAAAAATAAAACTAAATTAACTCCAGGTGAGGCGTGTTAAGCTATAGTATTTCATTATCCATATTATACTTTATTATTAAAAGTTGTAAATAGACCTTTGGTTTTTAATTCTCATTATGTTTATTTTTCACATCCTGTTGAAGACCATTAGAGTTTGCCTGAGCTGCTGGTTAACACAACAGTACAAAGACCAGCCGCTTGATAACCTATGCAGGTGCGTTAGCGGATTATTAGCGGACCAGGACCTCATTAATCAAACTGGTTCCAGACAGAAATTTAACCATTAACTCAACCTTAATACCTGTTAGACTGCTTTTAGTCAAGTGTTATTATGTCCCCTGATATGTGTGAGAGAAAGGGCCTGTGCATGCAGACAGCAAAGGGGGAATAGCATGCATGTGAGTGTGTGTGTCCAGGCGTAGATAAATGATAGTGAAGCTATGAAATAAAGCTACTAGTGGCTGGCCAGCTGTTTTGCACTGACAGCTGCTGCACTGGTGCCTCCTGGGTAATGGAGTTCTTAACCAATTACAACCTGGGGAAATTAAAAAGGCTCTCCCACTGGACAGCCATTCTCCTTTTCGATCACTTTTCCTCTGGTTGGGTCTCTTACATCTGCTCACTTTTAACTCCCTGCTACATGTTAACAGACAGGCCGTCCCACACACACATGGGCCCAGACCCTGTCCACGCAGTCTCTGCTCAGCGCCTTCATTTATCAAGGCTAAGTTCTAGTCACCTGGGGATGATTATGGAGATGCAGCTAATAGCATTCACATCCTTTTATTCTCAGCGTGCGCCCCTCTGTCCTCGTCCCTGCACCCCTGTGGTCTACTTTCTCACCTCCTCTCTGCGCTTGCCCATCCATCCTCCCTGTTCACCTATTACTAAAGGTGAGCTCTGTGCATATTACCATACACCTGTGTTCTCCCATAGGCAACTGCTATGGATATATTCATGTTTACTTTGGTAGCAGGCAGGTCTTTGTGCCCATCCAAGATATAAGAAAACAGTATTTCATGCTATATTTCCAAAGGCAAACATACAATGTAACCTTGCTATAAGAAACTGTATAAAAGGCATGATCTTTAGCATAGATATGTTGTCTCTCAATTATCGTCTGATGATCCCTGTACACTGGTAAAATGTATAGGAAACTACATCTTCAAAGCTATGAAAGCTAACAAGTAAGAAAATGCAGGTCTGGCCACAAGAAAGTCTTTTAGTCAAACTATCAAATACATTTTTCTTTTTCCAAAAGCACCATTGTGAACTTTATTGCGCTGACTGTATGAGGTGTCTAGTTTACAGCTGATAAATCTTTACTGTAACTCATAGAAACCCAAACAGAGTGCCGCCTCCTGGCCTCTGAACATTACTTTACATCTCACTCCAGTCTCTCTATCCATCTCTGTTCCCCTTTAGCTTTGTGCCTCGTGTATATCGTCTTCTTCTTCTGTGTGTCTGTGCTTCCTGCTCCATCCATCCCTCCTGTGGTTATTCAACACACTTGTGCTCCAGACAAACCATCTGCTGCTCTTTATTAATGACTGACCCTATGCGGCCTGTACGACGTGGAGCTGCCACCATTCGGCGTGCACATGGGCCTGGATGTTCTGTGTGTGCGTGTGTGCGTGCAAGTGTGTGTGTGTGTGTGCATGTATGTGCGTGTGTATGTATGTGCGTGAACAGGTGCACGCTGACTGATGACGGGACATGGACTGCAGCTTTATCTACCATTGCAGGTGTACAGCCAGAACAAAGCTAGCAATGACTTTGAATTGTAGAAAGTCGCTTTAGTTGCATTTGTCAATGTTCTTTATATGTTTAACCATGCATACATAACTGTAATAATCAGTCATGTAAATTGTTTACTTACCATCTTACTCACAGTGCTTTAAATGTAAGCTATTTGAGCTGCACTATAGGGGTTTAGGCTACCACCATACATCAGCTCTATGCTGGTTCCAATGTTTTGAGATCAGTTTCTGGCTCTGAATAATTTGCTGAATGCCTCTCCCCACACTTCAACCCTATGTGATGTGTCTGTCCAGTAGAGTATGTACAAGTCATGCCAATACTGTAAAAGTTATTCAGTCTCCTAAACATTACCATAAGATACTGCATGCAGAGTGGCGGTTGCCGTAGCTAAACCTGAAATTATTGGGACTAATTTTCCTTGTGGGTCAATTAAGTTTGTCAAACTAGGTGGGAGGGATAAAAGATTGGAGTCCCACAGCAAACATGCATACACATTCAGAGAAGAGCAAAGGATTGAACCCACAACCTTGTAGCTGAGAAGCATGACAAGTTACTGCTCTACAACATGCTCCCAACTGAATTCATATCCATAAAAAACAACAAAACTCTTCCAAAATCTGAAGTGAAGTGCTGATATAGCAAAAAACATTGAAAATCTGCTCTGTGCCACCATCTGACAATCAAAGAGCTATCACTGCAATAAAGGCTGGATGCATGCTGACATACAAGCGCTGACAATAAAGTCAGAAGAGGCAGATGGAGCAGGAAGAACAGGAAGACAGAAAAGATAGGGGGAGAGAGAAGCAGCGCTGTGGTCTGTCTAGGGATTGATCCCTCGAAGACACTGTGAGAGGCTCCACAGAGTATGAAGAAAGGAAGGAGGGACGAGGGAGAAAGAGAATGACTTATGAAGACACTCCACTTGAAAGAGATGTGTCAACACTTTGATGGTAAAGAGGAATGGAGAGCAAATGCCAAAAGAGACAGAAAATATAGCATACGGTACAGCACCGGAGGTCACGCTCAAGAATATGATCAAAGATGATCAAGTACATGAAGGAAGCCTGCCTTATGTTGAAGATTAAACAGGGCTACAACAACAATATGGTGTGTGCTTTAGTATAAAGCCAGTGAGAGGAAATCAGACCAAGTAAAATAGGATTAAGATCTATGTGGGAATAGTCATGATATTTAAATGACATGGTCAAAATACATGCAACAGTCAAGTGCATCACAAAAACACCAATTCTGTGTACTATTAGAGAATTATGCTTTGTTATAAGTGGATAGAAAAAAGACCTAGAAGAGAATTTCATGTTTAAGTAGCTTTTTTGGCACACTGGTGGTATAATGGCCATCACTGATAATACAAAATGAACCACAAACAATAATTGTCTTCCTTTTTAGTTGAAATGAGCAATATAGCGGTTTATTGTCCCACCTCTGGCAGGGAAGACGCAGAGGCATCGTCCAACTGATGTGTTCAAGCTTTCTAGCCGTTTCTGTCTGATCGTTGACGCAGCTTTACAACAATTACAGCTTCATTATAGTGTCTAATTGTTTCACTTGGCAATGAACGAGACAGAGAGGCAATGGCAGAGTATCAATCAGGGCGACTGCAGATGGGGAACACAGCGAGACATAAACTAGAGAGATGAGTGTTGATTACTCTCCAGATCTACACTGCAATGGGGCTCTGTGCTGAGATCAGGGACAAAGCACAATTTCTCTTCAAACTGTTGTAAATGTCCAGTTTGGAGCTGGCAGATTTTGGTCAAAGAAGTATGTATATAGAGTATGTATATATACTGTATATAGAGAATTTTTTAAAGTTTTCCCAAATTTACAAATTTGGGTTCAAATGTGGGTCAATAAATTATTTAGGCCGATATGATTTTTTTTTTCAACTAATATGGTTATTCAATATCTCTCATGCTGTTATGTTCCATAATCAGTATAAGTATTTTAAGTCCCTGACAAGGCCTACAAAATTGAAATAAATTGAAATACACACACAAATTAAAGAGCCATGAAACACCCTCCCAAGTGGGCATCAAACTTTTCAATTCTGTGAAAAATTTAACAAAATGTGTTTTCACTGATACAATCTGGCTATAATCTGGCATAGTACATGACTGTGTAAAAATATAGTCACCTCTGTATTAGAGATGAGACACGAATTTCGAACAGTCAAATATTCCTTAGACGTTTGAATATCGAATAGTAATTCTGAATGCCGTTTTAGCCGTATCTCAGGAATAAAAACTTCAGTCAAGAATTAAGTACATGTCAATCCTTGAATTACTTTATAACCATGTTAATTCATATATTAAAACAGAGTAGGCTACTATACGATGTTCCATTATAACTCAATACAAATGTGCATACAAATGAGCCAGAACACACGTGTGGACTCATGCGCGCTTAAGTTTGACTTTTGTTTTCTTCGTATAAGGCTCTGTATATTAAAGGCAGCGCACAAAGCATGTGCTTTGATAAATAACTTTACGCTGCTACTGTGCCTGTATGGAGGAGAACTTTGCGCGACTCCTTTGGCTGTGTTCTTAAGCTCACAATGGATACAAACACCACATTTGTGAACTGCGCTTTTACCAGGACCAACAAGGAGGAGGATTTCAGATGCATGCTCCACAATGGATATTACCACAATTATTTGGAAATGACGAAATGAGGAGCAGGAGTTTGGTTCATGTTTTCTGTTTGGCTTCAGTTTTATGTGGACACTACTGACTAAATAGATGTGGATTTATTATTACGCACCTTGACTTTGAGGCTCTATAAAGGACTTTTTGGGTGGATCTAAGTTTCACACTGCAGCTGTTTCTTCATCTTTTCTGTATTACCGGTAAGAGACACTGTACTATGTTTGGACACATGTAGAACTATGTTAAAACATGAGTGCTGTTTGTGCCTTTGAGTTCGTTTATGGCGCGTCAGCATTTTCGCTGCTGTGAAATCGCTGCAGTGTATTTATTGGTGCATTAACACTTGCATTTAAAGCAAAGGAACCTAAAATTGGCAACAAAAGAACGATCGTTTTTTCAGTACCAGTGCTTACCAGGGTTTCAGTACCAGCCCTAGGAGCGGGCGAGGGGAGGGCTGTGCGCTGCAGTGGAGAGTGAGCGTGTTTATTTATATGATGAGTTGCTCAATGAAGATGTTCATTTGTACTGTGATATGGAAGGTTATTGTTTGATTTTGGGCTTAAATACCTATATCACCCAATCTGTCATTGTGTATGTGCATGTGTGCGTGTGGGCGATTAAGGGGTTTAAAATTTAAAATAATATTTAAATAGTTGTCATTGATTTTCGAAGAGTGTTTTTGCCAAAAAATCACATCCTTACTCTGTATTTTTACAGCATGAATTATACTATTATACTAATACGAATATATTAAAAAATATCTATATGACCATTACCAATATTAGCTGCCCTGGCTGCCTACATATCACCCATTCCTAAAAAAATCCTTACAAATATGCAGTTTGCCAGAGTATAGGTTTCAACGATTGCATAATTCATGGCTCATGACTTCTTTTGGACATATTCAGTGATAGCTTCCCCACTAAACTAATGGCCTGCTGTTTGAAGTATCTGTACTGGAAGAATATTTAGTCTAACAGGGGGTAACTTTCTCATATATGCACATGTAAAATTATGGAAATACTAAACCAACACACAACGCTTTGGCATTCATCACCAAAATGAAGAAGCATCAGTCACCAAACTGCAGTTATTTTAAAACCAGTGATAGTACAAGCAAACCACAAGCAGAATAGAAAACATTAGCAATATGTATGCTGAGTAATATGTATACTGTACACATATGAAACACACATATTTTCAACAGTCATGTGTTGATGAATGTAGATGTAGCTTGATGTGAAACTGATTTCAAATAAATCAATAATATAATAGTATTGTTTTATTAGTAGTTAGTTGAACAGTTCATTTCTAACAGTTCTCATTTTTCATCATTCTATAAATCCATGGATAGATTTCTTGATCATGATATCCACCCAACTGTTCTCTCAATATCCAGAACGCCACTAACCCTGAAGAATAAAGTCTGATCCAGGAACTTCCACCCCCAGGACAGGGCTCTGGTCAGCACGGTCCATGAAGAGTTGGAATAGACAAGGGCCAAGCTTGCAGATAAGGCCCAAATAAGCAATTCTTCGGACGGCAAGCTTAAGAATGCTAAGAATGCATCACTACTGATGCTCTTCAGAAGGAAGACAAGCTGCTGTAAGGCCAAGTTAATGTACATAAGGAGATCACGTACCTGTATTATTCTACAGAACAGGAAAACATGTAACTAAAACAGGAGCTTGCCAAATCCAAAAAAGTAATGGAAAAGACAAAAAAACGTTAAAAAGAGTTGAAAAAGTTCAAGTTAGTGCATACAAGGAGATAAGATATCTCTATAACAGTACAGTGAGAGACAATGTCCAGCTCAAACAGGACATAGCTAACACCACAAGAAGATGAAAGAAAAACTTAAAGCACCTGTAATGGACACTGAAACCACTTGTACTGATGTTGGTGGAGCTCTAGCCAACAAAGAAAATGAGAAACCGTCCAGGAAAGTGCAGGAGCTGTCCCCTAAACTCTTCTCAGCACAAGAGCTACGTCTGAAGATTTTGTTTTGTAAACAAGTGAGGGTCAAAGGGCACTGCGATCCACCCGCCCAAAGAGAGCGACTATAGTAGAGCAGCAGAGAAGGCCTGGCATCAAAGCACCTCCCACCACACGTACTTTTACACTTGCAATATTAAACATTTGAACCAAAATGGTTATAATGTGTGCATTGACCTTTTTCTAAGTACTTATTCATATTTTTTCACATCATTTAATTCACATGGCAGCCACATGGCATATTGCAGATGCTGGATTTTTATGCAGAAAAGGGTAAAGTGGATGCACTGAAAATAATATAATACATGATATAAAAAGAAATCAAAAGATCAAAATGTGAATGTATGCTTTTTTCCTCTCAAAAATATGATTAATGCCTGTTGGAAAGAAATATAATGCTTACTTTTAGACTAATGTATAGTGAAGAAGACAGCAGGGAGCACTCCTTACCACATGTGCAGGCACTTGCTCCATTTTAGCGGCAGGTGTCCCAGGTCGAGGGTAGAACTGGTTGATGAAGAGGCTGGGGAACTTGTAGTGCTTCACCAGCTCCATAGTTTCCTGAAAGTCCTCCTCAGTCTCTCCGGGGAAACCGCAAATGATATCAGTGGCAATGGTTACACCTGGAACTCTGTGGAGGGAAACAAACTGTATTAGAAACATTTTTCATATCCCATGCTCAATAGGGCAAACCCAGAGGCAATAAGATAAATAGATCTACACTCTCTCTGTCTCCGCTGATTAGTTCATCATGATCATTACATTATGATTGATACACGTTCTTCAATTGTGGCAGCCATCTTTGAAAATGTCCAAAGTAAACAAATAAAACAGGAAGAAGTTTCCCCAGGGATGTGTTTCAATCAAAACCTGATTAGCAACCTCTACTGCCAATCATTAGCTAGTGATTATTGAACAGAGCGCTCATAGGATTATTCTAAATCAATAGAGAATAGGAAAAGATGCATTGATCAGTTGTGTGTGTGTGTGTGTATTGTTTGTATTGACAGGGGCAGGATGAGAATAACAGGCCCAAGTCATTGTTTTCTGTACATGCTGCAGCTGCACGATGTAAGGGCATATCTCATCATAAATGTCTTGTAGTGCTGATTTTAGGTTTGTTTGTGTAAGTATCAAAGATAAAATCCTCCTCAATATAAGCAGGCTTTAGTAGAAATCTGCCTATGAATGCTTAAGATGCATTGGATAAGAGCTCTGTATAAGAGTCCTGTAATGACCTTTTAGCGTAAAGGCATGTGTAAGGGGGATTGCATGAAAAGCTGGAATTTACCAGACAACTGGATTTCCTACAACATCACAGAGAAAAATAAATTGAGAATTACAGATAAACAGTACCTGCACACAGTCAGGAGACAGCTGTGGCATGTACAGTAAAATGATGGAAATACAAGCAAACAGAATACAAAGAAAGACAGACGGCTTGACAAAGACGTTTTCTGTGCAATCACCATCGTGATGCATCTGTAATTACATTAACTCACGGCATCTGCAACCCTACGATAACCTCTGACCTATTGATAACTTCCAATTGGCGGCTGGTCATTAATATTAATCAATGGCCTGCGGGCAACGGCATCCTTGACCTCTTAGATCTGCCTGACAACTATCCTATGGACAAAAAGTACAACTCAATGAACTAAAAATCCAAAAGTCTCCAAATTAGACCCAAGTGAGTAATTATACATGTGGAGACTTCACCCAAGTCAACCCTCTAAGACCCCTACTGTACATTGGCTCTTTAAGTAAACTTTAACTTCACTTATGTCATGAACAATTGATTAGTGCAACAATAAATGTTCTTTAAATAATTCATCCAGTGAATATAAAAAAGTTACACATTTACACACAAATATTTACAATGGTGTAATGATAATGATAAAAAAGAGGAATAAGCAAAAAGACAAGACAAGCTGAAGATGAGGTTGTTTTTGGGAACACGTAAATAAAAATTCAGACTGAGATGGTTTGGACATGTACAGAACAGAACAGTGAATACATGTGGAAAAGTAGTTAAGATTAGAGCAGCAGGAGGTTTCCATCCACAGAAGGGATGTACAGATGTAGTGGGGAGGGCAAAAAGGAGAAGACCAAACAGACCAATACATGACTTGTATATCTAAATGAAAAATATAACATTTGATGAAACAAAATGGTGAATGATGAAATTATTTGTTTCTAAAAGGGAGAAACAAAGTCATAACTAAACAAAGTAAATGTTATAATTGTAACTAATGCTTTCACTCATTTATGACTATAACTATGTAAACACTAAGGTGTGGTTCAGTACAAAATACCCATTTCAATATCACAATGTTAATTAAAAAAATATAAAATCAATAAATAAATATAAATCTAAACATATCACACACACACACACACACACACAATATAAATATAAACATATACACACACACACACACACACACACACACACACACACACACACACACACACACACACACACACAAGAGATACTTGGTCCAATTTGCTTTGATACCAGTGTCAGTGATTTAGTGTCAGTTAGGATCTAGGTAAATATTTTAGTTTTGCCTTAAATGTTAAAATCACATCATCTTGTCAGAAAAAAAAGGTTGATTATAATATATTGAATTGATTATATAAATGTGCTGTAGCCACTAAATCTGTAAAGGAAAATGTTAAGGAAAATGTCCACCATTACCAGAAAATGTCCAATAGAGTCTGGGGCAAAGTAGCAGAGACAGAACAGAGAGAAAGAGCATGGACAGAGAGTGGTGTGAATTGGCTTTGGTGGATTTTCATAAGAAGCGGAGGCTGAGAGAAGAGGAAAAGAAATAAATAAAAGCCACAGTGGAGGCACTGACACATGCACACGCAGTCATTTTGACACCTCTGTCTCTTGCAGATCTAAGGGTGATGGAGGTGTGATGTGTGATACTAATGAACAAGAAGCACACTGATACTCGCCTTGTTAAAACCAGACAGCAGCAATGTGCCTTGTTATAGCTCACCTTTCAAAAACAGAGTGTGAGAAGCACAGCTGCAAGAGAGGGGCCCAGAGCACGAGCAGAAAGACAGCCAAGACAAAAGATTGGG
>KN494812.1:19244-80920 GCA_000787155.1 Scartelaos histophorus | reverse complement strand
TTGTTCTGCAAAATACAGCTTTTCTATGATTAACAAATGAATCGTGTCTTACAAAGCCTATTGTTACATCATAGAGTGTTTTTTTCACCTTTTCTAATAGGTAAACAACGTCTAAATCTAAATGGGAGACGTGAGCATGTTGGATATGCTGCCGGTCTCCTAAGTGAACACAGAGCCATTTGTCTTTTAACCTGCAGTGCAAAATAACCTCTGTCTTTTCATGTAGCAGGTCATTTGTAAAGATTGTGCCCGGGTGTGGCGCGCTGAATGGAAAGCCAAGTAAATAATGATCCCGCCGGAGTCATCAGTAAACTTTATCATTTAATGAAACAGGGCCGAACAGCAGCGGAGCAGAACTGTGCTTCAATTTAACACACACATTTCCACACACATAGTTCATTAGGCTGGGAGAAGGGTAATGAGAACGCGGACGCCAAAGATCCATCCACCTACCGACGCAAGCACACACATCAGGGGGAGCAGAGGGAGAGGTGCTGGGCGATGGTCTGCAGTAACTCCGAGCTGGGAATTTAAGAGGGTTTGCCATAAGGATTTGTTCCCTATAACACATTCATTTGGCTTTATGGCCTCAATACATAAGTAACAGGCCAAATGGCAGAGGTGCAGATCAATATAAGAGTATATTACAGCATGTCTGTGCTGTTTAAGTATTGTAGTAAGGGGATTTGACATGCATTTTAGCTTTTTGGTGAATGTAAGAGCTGAATGTGGTGAGAAAACTTAACTTTTTTTTTTTTTTTTTTAATACAATTTTAGATCACAGATAAGGGCACTGCATTCACACTTGTACCAAACAATCACATCAACAGTAAACTCAATCGGTAGATGGAGTAGGCATTATGTAGCCTTTGATTATGAGTTATGATATAAAGTATTTCACCATTCAATTCATAGAGAAGAAGCAGCCAGACATCTATATGACGAGGCTGTTACTTTATAAGGCTGAGAAACATTCCCCTGCAGTAATTATTTAAGCAGTACAAAGGATCATATACGGCCTCGATATTGATTTATATGGTATAAAAAACAGCCATGGCCTGGCAGACAGAAACCCACTGTATCTCTTATAGCAGAGTGGCTGCAGACACCATTTCTCTCTCTCCCATTTAAGGCGGTGAGGAGAAAGACATTAAGGCGCTCACACATTTGTGACTGTCTGGCCATCAGCATTAAATGGACTGTCCCTTTGCACTTTATTTCAATTTAATCTAACATTGGCATGGATTCAGGGTGATTTATCATTGCGGCCCACAGTGCAGACTTGACCCGGGCAAAAGTGGATAACATCAAAGCAGCCGATAAATGTCAGACATAAAAGAGGTGTCCAAATGAAATGAATACTCAGCTTGCTTAAGCACAAGCCTTCAGCCATCTCTCATATACTGTGGTCCTTACTTCAGATTGACACAAAGAAATGCATGTCAAATAAATGTTTATCATAGGCTAAAAGAGGAGGCAATATGCTTCACCTTCATGCCAGTTCATCCAAAAGAAACACCATGAACATATCACACTTTAAAACCTCAATCTACTGCAAAAAATGAAGGCTGATGTTGCTGTGAAGACTTTTAATTGATGTTGAAGTTGGTTGTTTTCTGTTCGACAGGTAATTAACGGATTAATTATTTTAACTAACTTATCATTTTATGAATCATTAGGCTGACAGTCACGGATGCATCCGAGTGAGATTTAGAGTGAGTAAAAACCTGTCAGGAAATCAATTAGTGATCCTTTAATGTGGGTTCCTTCAGCAAAGATACACATCATAACAACACTGGCCACATGCTGCGGTCTGACATAAAGGCACACAGCTATAAACAGGTCTCGCTGTTTTAATGAGCTTTTCTGATTATCTGTCTTGATATCTGCACATAAAAAAGCTTTATAGGTTCAAATATCATTAAATTAATGTTTAATGATACAGTTAGTGGTGTGGAAGATAATATTCTATTTTTGCAATGGCCCAACTGTCTAACAGGCTCTTGTTACACAATTGCCCTCTTCTAACACATTTTGTGTTAAAAGTGCATTCCAAAGGGCTCAGTGGATTAACAGGGCTAAACATTAGATCATGTAACCAGAACTTCAGGTTTTTGGCGGCAAACTTTCCCCGGGGAAAGAACAAAGTAGAGGACACAGGAAGTCAGAGTTTTGTGGTGGAGCGGTATGGCAGTAAAATCCCATCATAAAATATATGTACAGTATAAGATGAGAGGAGTGACTCAAATGACACTCACTCAACATGGACTGAAACTGTGCTTTGAAAGACACTGACTCACACAAGAAGGAGAAATGTGAGAGGAGCCTCAGAGGTGAGTCAGACAGGCAGACGGCACTGTTATTAGATGTACTCGAGTATCAGTTGACCTCGTGTGGCAGAAGACTGCACATCAGCCAAGGAAACAAAAACAAACACTATGATTTAAGACTGTGTTAGTGACTGTAGAGTGTACACAGTGAGAGACTAGTGTACTTTAAGACTTACGACAAATCTAGAGTAAATCTTGTACATTTACATTAAATAACCAAGTGCTCACTGGAATAAATTTTTTTTCTTCTATTTTGGTTCTGTTATGAATGTCCTGTAATATTTTAATTTTGCTGTATAAAAAAAAACAATGATTACATAAAAACACATTACAAAAAAATCTTAATTTAAAGAGGAAAAGTCCAACTAAAATTCACCTCATTCACAGGGGAACATGGGGCACACTTACAGTGAAACAGTGAGCAGAGGCCAACTTCACTGAAATATTATAGTTGTTCAAATAAATACATCATGCAGACACAAGAAAAACAGTAAATAAAGTCAGAGTCATTGAACTGTAGCCATTGTCAGTGAGCTTAGCACCAAACTGACTCACCACTTTGTAGTTGACTGACAACAAATTAGTAACATAAAACAGACAAGCCGACAATAAAGCCCAATGAAAGCCTGTGTTAAATTGATATGTGCTTTGAAAGAATAACAGGAGCGCCTATTTCATGCAGGATGATCTAGGCTGGGCGTGTTTAGGAAGGACCCACTCTGGCACTCGCTCTTTGTGATCAGTGCAGGTTTTGAGTTTCGCTGTTGCTCTGACATGTTTTAAGAACACATGCACTTACTTATGCAAGAACACTTGTGTTTTTCACTCATAACTCCACTAATTACAGTGAGGTGTATACTTCCTGTGTGTCTGTGTATGAGGGAGACAGAGAGGAAATGAAGTAAATCCAAAGGAAGTGCCAATAAGACAAGGCTGTGTCGGGGGTTGCCAAGAGCCGTTAGCCAAGACTCACAAAAGGTGAGCTCAAAGCTTGTTGAGAAGTTAATGACGCGGTCTTTGCTGATTTCCTGTTGTTTAAACTGGGCCCATTCACAACCTAGACTCATTAAGAGACACAAGCAAGTTTGTAGGCAGGAAGGCACCCTCACCCAGTCATATGCATCACACTCAATACTGTATTTACAATAAAAGCCCAAGTGGTTACTCTACAGTATCACACACTTCAGGGTACATCGCTAACAAGTAGTGTGGTCACACTACTAAACTGCTGAACTCAATTTCATACAATTGTTGTACAGCTGTTGAGGCAAAAACACCTTTTTGTATTAAATATACAGTTCATCACCAAGACTAGTTCAGTACATACATGTTTTTTCTGTATAAATACTTAAAATGAGGATCTGATAATAGTTTTTGTATTGTTTTCTAGTATGAGATTGTCAGTTGTTAATTTATTGGGATCACTCTAACCCATGCTTTCAGTACATCTAGTCTTAAATAACCTAATAAATGGACATACTGACATATGACATCTTTTTATAGGTCCTAAATACATTATTAACATTATTAATAGTGGCTAATGCCTCTTGTAATAGGGTCACACAGGTCTGGTTTAAAAGCTCAGGTTCGAGGTGACTGAAAGGTCAGAATTTAGTGTTGTTTGTTTGTACATGCATGGTTAATTACTCGTTACTTAACTTGATGAATCATGGATTTAAAAGGCTAACGGAGAAAACGGAGCAAAACACGTCACACTAAATGACTCTGACACAAACAAGCATAAAACACACATTAAAATGGGCACCAATATTAATCAAAAACCTGTAAGTCTACCACAGTAATGTTCTGTCGGATCTAAACTGAGAATCATAGCAAATTCCTTGGCTTTCCCCATACATAAACCTCAAATACATTATCTATATTTAATCTTTTTTACATTCTATATATCATTTCATCACTCAATATTTTAGTTTTGTGTTGTGGAGCTCTTGTAAAATAAAATTGCATGTACAGCCGATAAACATAATTTTTTAAAACAGGATTTGTTTCTTCAACACTGTACTGTTTAAAACTACTACAGTTCACTGCTTGATGAATCTTCAGCTGAAAGAAAAAAAACAAAACAAAAACCAAAAAAAACCAGTAGGAACAGACATGTCCCGCCAGTGCTCGGGGGAATGGCGCTGAAACTGTCTCCCTCTCTCGCCCTCCACTCGGTTCGCGCCTCTCTCCCCTCTCTTTTCCACCTGGCTTGTCTGATCTGTTTATCATTTCTTCAGCTGCCGTTCAGACCGCTGCCGCCTGCCTGCCACTGTTTGAGTGAAACATTAGCCCTGCCCGATACCTTAAACCTTTTTAGTGTGTGTGTGTGTAAACTGATGAAGGTATGTCTTCAACAACAAATTAGCAAGAGACTGTCTCCACAGCGCACACAAAAGCTGTCACGCTATTGGCACATCTGACCTGCTATAACTCCTGCTGATCTGGTGAAACTCATGACTAATCAAGGTGACTAATCAAAACTTTTATTCAAACATTCAGCGTCAGCACAAAACTGTCTGGCAGTCAATTGTTTGGGGAAAACTGTCGCCTTTCTTAAAACAAACCGTGATAAGCTTATTATTAATATGTAGCCACAGTTAAACACACCGCTGTGTTGACCCAACCACACTTCTTAGAACTGACAATATTTGCAGTCTACTCATGGATATAACTCCATAAAACGTGTGTATATGCAATTAAATGAAATCCACTGCTATTAAAAGCATTCCTCCAGGCTAAAAAGGTTGGAGAATAGCATGAAAGGTCAAAGTCATTTCATTTATTAGCTTCATTTAACCACACAACATGCGCCTGTATAATATATTTTTACAGACCGAATGAAACAGGAAGTAGTTAAGTGTGGTTGGTGTGGTGGGTTCTGGTTTCCCAGAGGTCACGCTGGAGGTCGTAGGTCATGGTCCCACACACAGCAGCCTGGATCACAAGGATTAGTCACCTGTTTACCTTTCCCAACGCCTCTGGGATCACATCTTTAACCCTAAACACAGCTGTGTGCTCTGCAAGAATGTGTCAACAACTCAAAAAACTGCTGCAGGCCACTGGCTTTTCTAAAATTGTTAATTATTATTCATCTTTTCTATATATTTTATCTGTGAAGAGTTATTGTATGGGCTAACCTGTATGTGCTGAATTAAGTTCTCCAATATGCTGTTTTTTGAGACCCTAATAAGTCAATATAGTACTAGTAGAATACAAAGTCACAACACCTAGTCCAGATTAAGATTTAGAAGTGTATTAATAAGGAATTTATCCTAAAATGTAACTAAATACGTAAGAAACTGAACCTTCCTTAGGTCCAAAATACATTTATCTCAATAATCGCCAAATCATTTGCAGGGTCAGAAATCATGGTATTTATTGCAGCCAAGTAGAATAAATCTTGTCATCTGTCGAGAACAAAATGCCTCTGTAAAGTTTTATAATGTATAGACCTGCCGGTGGTTTAGAGCTCTATAAATATGTGCTGATTAAATATGTTCATTCAGCCCTTAACAGAACAGCAAGTACCACAACATTTGGTTTAAATAGGAATATAATATCACACAGAATTTATGGTACTTCTACACTGGATCTACAGAGTAGCTGCCACTGCACAAGGACCGGAGGTTTAAAAGGTCAGAACTCTCACAGTGACCACAGGTAAAGACTCCATATTGCAGACCTGCTCCCATTATTCAGCCCATATCTAGTCCACAACATGCTGACTTCTAACTCTGCCTTTTCTGTTCGACCTCACCAACACCGAGACATTCAGATTCATCTTTCAGGCAGCCTCTATTCCCAAACCTCGGTATTCTTTTTCCAGCATTTCATCTTTGGCCCCAGCGGTCCGACCACGCTTAATCCTCCTGGTGTACTTCAGGGAGCAGCCAAGCCAGATATTGTGGCAAAGTATGACACAAGTGTGAAAAATCCCCTGACCACGTTGGCTCAATCTGTAACAGCCTTATTCCACTGTAACAGGATTTTCTCTATACATTATTACATAAAGACTGCACTTCATTATGTGATTTTAATTGATAGAAGCTGAGTCAAAGGGATGAGAAAAATATGGACCGTGTTGGCAGACAGAAACAAATTAACCATTTTAATGGAATAACTACTTCGCTGATTGTTCGAATTACGCACAGCGGGAAACAATTGCACATTACAACAACTTGGAGAAATTAGGCATTAAGCCATTGCAAGAATTATACAGCAGTTTTAAGTGAGGATAAAAAGTGCACCAGAAGTGGCCGAGGCTAAAAGTCGTGTAGAGCAAAAGTCGCTCGGCATATGCATTTACAATCAACTTCTATAATGACTGCAATTTTAAGAAAAGGGGGGAATTGATTTCCTTTCGTACATCTGCACATTTCATTGAGCAAAAGGGTCACAGAAGTCCTCATTTGCCATTAGATTTGATCAGTGTAGACGAGCTCCCGCTGACAGATTATTTGGGCACTCAACCTCTCAGAGACCTCCAAACTAGACGCATGTTTCAATATGGGAGGGAAAAAAATAGATGCGCTGTCGTGAGGGCATCCGGCTGGAAAAAAAGGACTTTTGGGCTTTTCTGTGTTAAATAATTACATCTTGCCTAGCGGGATAACTGCACTTAATAATGGGTATATAGATTTGTCTTATTTCTGCTCTGTCTGCATCCCACTGCAATCAATAGAGATCAGCTCTATAATAACTATTGTACTCACCTTGGCTATGTGCAGATAATATCAAATATTGTGTGAATTTATTCATTATGCAATTATTTATTTATTAAATCTCAAGATTTAAGGTGTGCATTTAGTGCATATATTTTAGCCTCTCAAATATATATTGCAATAGACAACAGTGCAATCATCTTATACCATTTCTATAGAGAACAAGAACATTCTAAAACTGTTTAGGAAAGGTCCCATTTTATCCCATATTTTTAAAAATGTCTAGTTTAGATAATATTTTTAATATCAATCAGTAACTAAGAAAATATGTTTAACAACCACAGCCAAGTAACCACATATTATGGTATAACAAAATGGTACTTCGCACATGTTTAAATCTAAGGCCACAAAAAGCAGTGAAGCAAGGACACCTCTCCACATGTGGGTAGTTATTCTCCCTGATAAGAAGGGCCTGAGGCATTTGACCTCTTGACCTTATTGGTGTTGGTGGCACTAAGCTGCTTGTGAGGAGAACTACTTATGTCTCTTTTGTGGGACAGACTGACAGACCTCAGGCTTCTCCATCTGCACACACTTTGATGTCTCTTTTCATAAAGGCTTAACCGAGACATCATTAGGAGGTTTTAAAGGTTAATACACATTTTTGCATGTTCATTTATTTAGACTTGTAAGTTTCAAATATGAAATAAAACTGCCAATCAACCAACACTTTTCTTAGGTTGAAGTTAAAGATAATACGAAAATAAACCAAAAAACGTTTGTACAGTTATCCGAATATTTTTTTTCTCTTGCTGTGGATCCTATCTGGACGACTCGGCGATTACACAGATAGAACATGTGTGATTTGAATTCAGTTTAAGTAGAAATATAGATCTCTATATTCACACTTAATATTGTCAAAACAACCAAAGCAGAACTAGATTAGGCTTAAATGTGACTGAGAGGATATAATGAAGGCCATAATCAGAACACCTAAAACATCTATACGGACAGTTACAGTTAAGTACACCTCATACTGAATGCAGTTGCATTTCCAACCTTTTGTGGGACGTTACAGTCACGCTAAGCTACATTTACTATTATAATAAGGAAATGCAGTGTTAAACTCAATTTAATCCAAAGTACATCATCATTTATCAAATATATTGACAAAGTAAGTTAGGATCCTCTGTGTATCAGCAAATTAAATATAAAAGAGCCATAGCCCAGGATGGTTGTTGCTACCTTGTACAATTGGTTGGAACACGCACACTCTTGCTCCCTCTCTTGCTCAAACACACAATTACAGACACTGAGGGTGTGTTCTTGGCTTGTCAAAAGCCCTGGCCTCTCTCCCAGACCCTCAACTGCACCCCAGCAATTACTGCTCCAGCCAAAAGGGTCAGAGCACTGCATGTGTAGCCTCCTGCTATTGATTTCACACAACCACCGTCACCCAGTGTGGGATTCAGGCAGCCTAAGTAACAAAGGGTAAAATCCAATGACCATGTGCATCACGCACACTATTCAAGGATACACAAGAGTGGACAGTCATATAATGTAAACAAGACTATGGGAAGCAATACACTAATGAGGACAGGCTATGTATGCGTGTTTAAAACGTCTGGAAAAACTTTCTTCAATTGGATTAAAAAAAACAAAAAAAAAAACAGGCGGAGGTGGGGACATGGAAACGTCATATAACATAATGACCACTTCAAATAAAGAGTAATGAACCCAACTTTAACTTATGTAGCACGGTGAACAGTACACAAACTCATTATGTATAAAGAGTATGTCAAACTTCTCTGACTGGATCAATAAAAACACAAGACACAAACGCAGGGTTTGACAGTGACCTGAATTCTCCAGATTTAGATTTGTTAAGCCTATGGCTTTGACTGTTGACCTACATGGAGCAGCTATATGAAATGCCCTGATTGCAACAGTACATGAATCTCATCTTCTTAGAGAAAAGTCAGTGGTCGAAAAATCCTTTAATCTGCAACATCAAAAGACATGTATGTGAACATATAGATATTAAAAACTCGACCTTTATGCAGGCAACAGACCATTAGAATTTCACAAGCTCAACTTCTGCCACATTCAGCACAACTCAGATGTTATATAAAAGACCCTGATAGTTCAATGTTAGTACATCACTAGTACATTGGGATTATGAGTTCATCATCTAAATCTAAGCCACAAATGTCTCACATGATTGTATTATAATCTGCTGTGTCACATATTCCAAATGTATGTTAAGCAGTGAGTGCTGTAGTGTGCATACCTTTCTTTGAGGAAGTCCACCACTTTCCTGAAGTCGTCAACGCAGTACTCTCTCTTCATGTCCATCAGAACACTGTCTGAGGCCGACTGCACAGGCACATGGAGGAAGGCATACACGCGCGGGTGACTCAGGATCTTTGCCATTTCCTGCAGATATAAGAAGGAAAAGAGACATTTTAAGACAAGACTTAAGTTGTTATAGGCAAGGTAAGACTGGCAAGACATTGTTTACACTAGTGAAAACAAGAATTGAATAAATATATAACTTGTACATTTAATAATGCAGGGATTAGACTGATTACAGTGGGCCAGTATTTACCAATATTAGCCATAGAAAAGTTGATCAAAAGGGCACAAAGTCTCAGGTGGCATGTACCAACAATACAAACCTTAGAAAAGCAATATCACATGTAATGATTTTCCCCCCATGCTGCCAAGGTTTGGTGTAGCACACAGCAGAGGATAATAGTTGACAGCCTTAAATAATTGCAGCTTCCATTAACATTCTTGTCTGCCTGCACTCTGCTCACCTTACACCTCCAGTGAAAGACGGCGGCGCTCTCTTGTTTTATACTCCTAACAGAAAGCAGCAGAGGAGAATTCAGCACGTCTCCACTAGGATTTATAGTACAAAGAGTCAAGGCTGGTGCAGTAGGGGTTCTTTATGTCTGCAAAGTCAAGAGCCTGCTACAAAGCACACAGGTCCACATCTCCGATCAAAATGTGAAGGAGAAAAAAAGACATACACAAGTTAAGTTCAATTATCTCTGTATGGATATCTGCCAACTGGGTGCCTTGACTTGACTGGAGAATAAAGCTTGGTTCAGACAAAGTGAAGGTGAAGGAAACTACCATAAATGTATTTATTAAAGATTTTGTTGTAAATGTAACGCTATAGGGATTGTGGAGAAAGTTTTCTAAGATGTAAATTCAAGGTTGTCAAAAAGGCTTGAGATATAGATTTTAAGCTTGCCAAGACAACAAATAATGTTTCATTAAAAAAAAATCTATCTATCTATATAACTTTATTTTATTATTATTTTTTAAACTATACTTTAATTTGTGTGTGTGTATCAAGTATCTGAGTGATATCTGTTTATTTCTTTTTCTGACAGCCCTAATTCTGAAGTTTATAGAAGACAATTACTTGAAGTGTACTGTATATTGTACAAGCATCTAATACTATATACAACAAGTGTCACAATAACATTAATGAGTGTCTAAAAATACAACTGAAACTTATCAGGCATGTGAATCACATACAAGACAAGGTTTCCTATTGTGGGTTTGCATCCACCAATGTGATATAATGATATACTGTTAGCAAATGTTAAATACATAGATAAAATACATGTAATTATTATATTATATTTTATTAATTTGCAGAATTTATAATGCAATATGAAGAAGGTGACATCCATGTTTACATGTACGGTAATACAAATATTTTTACATGTAATATGATTTTTTTTTTTTTTTGATTTGCAGGAACATTTGAGTGTAACTACAACTAATTTGTTGTGTTATAATTTTTCTCTATATTGGTGTTTGAATGTTACCTTTTCAAAACATGAAAGCGCAACAAATTGAAATGTTCCTTTTGCATAAATAAACTAAGTTCTGAAAAGAGATGTGTAATATTGATGTATCCAATAAAATAAAGTAATATTCCAGAACCAATATTTTCTTATACCCGCACCAATTACGCTTTCATTTTACTACTAGACTGACAGGCACATCTTTTTACACATCCCATTAATTAAAATAATCTCTTTTTTTAGTTTTTATGATTTTAATTTATTTGGGTGGTAAAAGAGCGAGAGAGCGCGCAGATGTCAGATTTCTGATGGACATAATCAGGATGCTATCATTACTATGCTAATCACTACAAGTAGGAGAGAGAAAAGGAGAGGGGAGGAAGAAATGATTTAATGATTTCCTACAAGAATGTGCTGATTGCAGTCCGTCTTCTCAATTAAGATCTATTGTAGCGGGCTCCCTACTTCATATGCAGATACGGGCCGTTTGTGGGCACGCACGCACACACTGAGAAAAAGCTCACTATGGAACGCCACAGGGGGTTGACCACTGGAAGATCCAAATTAGCGAGAATTAATTTGGTTGGAAAATGGAGGCTGATTGGTGACAGAAATCAGAGAGCAGAATGTGAAGGAAAAAGGAGAGAGAAAAAACAAAGTGAAACATGCTTTTATGTATTTTTATGTTTTCAAAGTGAATTAATAGATGATTGATGGATCGTTAGCCCAAGTATTAATTACAACTTCTTATGACTTCCTTTGTGGGTAATTAATCCAGACATTTTACTGCAAGTATTTTACAATTTATATTTCAACATTGAAGTCACAGGTATAAATTTGTACAACAGGGAAATTGAGCCAACAAATGGAGAATAAAACATAAAACATGGCATCGTAAAGTAAGCTTATTGATGATCATTTCACAAACGCTGCGACGCAAGGAGATAAAGCAACACATTTATGACCACTGAATTTATAGTTATTTTGTTACAATGTGACTGCGTAGTACATCTGGTCGTCACAATAAAAATAAACCAAAATCCCAGTTGTTGGAATTAGACTGATGAGACTCATATGTGAAACAACATAATAAAATATATTAACCCCATTGTTTATCAGCATAAAAAGCAAATAAGAAAGACAGCAAGACATGTAATTCAAATAAACCACTAAATAAGGAGCTTGCTGAATCCCAAGTGGTGAACTGGGAACTGGGGAAAAAAAATGCAAAAGATGAATTATAGTTTCAATATTCAGCTTGGATACTCATTCAGATCTGTTAAACTGGACCTGTGCAAGAGTCCATTGACTTTGATTGATTGCTGATTTATGGATTTCTCAAAACAAAAAAACAAAACAAAAAAAAAGCAAAGTGGAGGTTTAATATGACTTAAAAAAAATCATGTTAGTTAACAAGTCCCCCGGTCAAATATAATTCATTAGAAGTTGAAGGTATACAGAAAATGGACATTAAAGTAATGGATGTGTTGGATATATGCAAAATTAGAATAGTGATTATAATCTGTGAACAAAACAAATCAAAAAAGGCTGCAAAATATAGAATAAAACCAACTGCAGTGCAATGTAATCTTTCAAACAAGGTTATCATAAAATGTATCTGCACTCACTTGCATGTTGTAGCATTTCTGATTGACTGTCGATATCACTTGAAAAATGCTATCAGGATAATTACATAATAACAAAAAACACTGAGATATTCATTTGTCAGTATCGCCCACTACTACATTTTTGCTCTCTTCCAATAGAGGCTGCCTTTACTCCATCGATATACAGCTGTAATAGGGGGGATTTGCGGTATACTGTACCATATAGCAAATCTTTATGCATTTTTCTCTTCTTTAACAGCCAGCCTCCACTGTGCACAAATGTCAAGTAGCCTTTAAAGGAATGTGGGGAATTACAGATAAACAGATAAATAATGTACAGGATTTTTTCACTCAACAGCACTATTTATCATGTATGTATGTGACAGCATCCTTCCCGCCCACTAATGATCGCACACTACAGATATGAATCTCTGGTAACTGATCCCTGTGGAGCTCTGGCCCTTCTCTGTCTGTGGGTGACAGGCAGTTTAGGCAGTCTGAGGCATAAATGATGCTATATGGGCGCGTGTATTGCTTAGCTAAAGGCTTGGTTTATTGCTCATATGAGGTAACCATCTCATTTGGACCAGGCAAACCAGGGCACCACAAATCAGCGCACACACCTTTGTACTTGTATCCTTATTCGTCCTGAGAGTGCTTATAGCTACACAATGTTGTTTGCACCAGTCTTTGTGCCACTTTTCTCCTTGCTCCCACCAGGCATCCGCACGGTCGTATTCACACAACACACGAGGCGCGCTCCTTTCATCTCGGGTTGATCAGCCCAGATAGACAAACGCACCACAGAGGATCTGAGTTAACTGGCTTAGCTCAAAGCATCTGATATGTACCCCCTCAAATCAGATAGCAACAAAAAGAACATATAAAAACAGAGTGGAGCCAGATAAAAGGAGGCGGATTCCCTTCTTACAAAGACAAGAACTCTGTGTAGTTTGGGGATTTATTTTTGTGGGTTTTGGGGCAAGAAAACTTTTGGTACTTGTGGGGATATTTTTCTCTAATTAATAAATAATTCAAGTCTAGTTAAACCTCAATACATGATCAATAGGCATTTTTATCAAGAGCTTATTGATTGGTCGACAGCCCTTATCAACACCAAATAAATGGCAGGGGCTAACAGAGAAAGTGCCTATTTCAGCAGATTCTACTAGTTAAACTGCACACAAAGAAACAAAACACAGAGTAAGAATGCATTCCCGATGGTGGCATCCCCTGCTTCTGTCCAATGAGATGTATATGTTTAATTCCATACTGTGGAACATTCCAGGCAAAGCGTTCTCCATGGAGGAAACCAGATGCATGAAAGCTAAATTTGGAGACAGTAGTTTACTTTATCTTGTCATACTTCATCATATTTGTTATGAGGAATAAATGTTTATCAAGCTTAATCACCACGTTGCCCGTTAGATCCATTACCATCAATTAGAGCTACATTTTAGCACGGAAACCAAAATAATTAAGCAGTGCTAATTACAGTCACCTGTCTGAGTGCCATAAATAGAGCCTTGTCCTATAGGGAGCACAGTCTTACTTACACATACAGCGCATCTAGCAGACGGTTATGGCAAAGCTTCCCAAAAGCAGTGGCACACAGAAACAAAATGTCCACACAGATATGGGATAGTATTAAGAGGGTTATCCCAGGGGAGTCTATGGAGAAAATGATTGAACACGGTGGTCCCAGGATGATACGTCATGGTGGTGTGTGCGCATTTCTATTTGTGAGAACTTTATTCGGAAAAAAACTGAGCTCCCAGCGGTATTTCAAACACTTGGAGTTGCATTTGATTTTCCCTGGAGGACAGAACGGGCTCAGCACCTCACATAGCACACATGAAGTCTATAGATCGCACAGAGGGAGAGAGATTACATTGGCTCTGTACCATTGCAGAGTCCTATACTGCACAAAGTGTAAACACAAGTGGCTGTTACGAGCTGGAAAAAAACATCATATAAATTATTAAAACTAGGAACTTTGTTATGTATAAATAAAGTCCGTATTAGGAGCAAAACAAGAACATATTAATGAATAAATAAGTAAAATAAACTGTATCTCTCATGCTTTCACTTTTAAGAGAATAATTTGAGCAACATTAACAACAGGACATCATTGGATCGCATAATTGAAATCTTAATTTGCATCATAATTATAACAATTTGCAAAAGCTACAATTTGGTTCCACAGCAAAACAACTTTTAACTAGAATTTGTCTTGTTACGCTTCCACCTCATTAAAATGATCATAATCTCAAAGAGCACATTTAAATACAGCCTCTATAGATTACAATATGTGCATAATAAACCTTTGTCTAGTATTTCACATCGTCTGGGTTTATGTAGGCTTACGACATCTTAACATTACATTTATATGCATGTGAAAAGTTTATAGAGGTTTAGAAAAATGCTGCGTATCCTGTAGACTTTAAATGTGATGTATTTCTGTTCAAACTGGGATAATCTCACATGATGTTAAATGGACAACAGTTCTTTCATTCATCGGGCCCTGACTGATTGCTACATATGAGGAGGGTACTTTCACACCTCATTTACTGACTCTGCGGGCATGCTATATTCAATCACACACTCTCACACACCAGCACACAGGTATGCGTGCACTAAAGCACACTATATGATTGGATGACCTACTGTTGTGCACTTGACAACTTTGACAATGAAATTACATGTAAGGTATGGGCGGAATACCAGACGGATGTACAGACGGGCTTACAGTGAGAGAGAGGAGGCCAAAACAAAAAGCAGAAATTGAAAATGTCAATGAACAATGGGGAATAAGGAGGGGGTATTTTACTAACACTGGAAAAGGAACCACTGATGGCTCAATGCAATCAACAAAAATGGCCGAGACATCTGGAACAGGAGAGGTGCATTTAACTGCTACAATCAGCAAATGGTGGTATGAGCTTGTCTTCACCCGACAGGAAAAAAAAAAAAAAACATGGAAGGCTAGAATGAAGGACTGTATGTGAGAAATAGTAAAAATGCGCTGAGGGAGAGTGCATAGGTCATGCTCAGGCTCATCTCCAGCCATTCAAGGTGCCATTACAGAAACAGGCATCTCATCTGACTTGTGCTCACCATGACTGATTGACTAGAGAGATTTGACGTTCACCATTACACCTGTCCTATTCCAGTGATTACTATCATTAGGAGCAGCACTCAACGGAAGACAAGGAACAAGAGCCAACGTCTGATAAAAAAGACAGGATTTCTCATGTTGGACCATTGCATATGTAGAGATGAGAAGGTAAGACAGGTGACGTTCAGAACAGTTGCACACTTAGACAGGGGTGTGTTCTTTTTAGCTCATTAAAATAAAAGTGCGTGCTTATCTTACAAATGTATTTCTTTGAAGAAAATGAGCAGATGCACATGTCATGTTGTACTTCTCCCACCTGTTAGTTGTGCCTTCGTGAAATATCATATGGACTGCTTGGCCATCTTAGAGCTGAACAAGCATTTAAAAAACAAGATGTTTTCTGTACAATGTAAAGAGCCCTTATCACGTCATTTTCTGATCTAATTTAAAAACATATCAAAAACACCTGGAGTTGTGTTTTGTTTCATTCACACATGTTTAACGCACAAACTTGGATATTTCGGCTGAGTTCTTCTCTCAAACTTAAACACCAGATAATATAAGAATTGTACCACTGTGTTTTTAAACTCTATACACCTTTGATTCTTTCAGACCTGGAATTGCCAATTTCTATTGAACTAAATAAAGTTAACTGTTAACTTGAAAACAGCTTCATGACATCACAAGGTGGAACAGAGCATTTTGAGCTTTGGGGATGTACACAGATTTATAATAAAGGATTACTCAGACGAGTGGATGAAACACAACACAAGTCCAGGTATGTTCCTGAGGAGGTAAAAACATTACAATATGGCTTAAAGCTCACAAGAGTAAATTTTGCGTAATATAAGACCTTAAATCAAAAAGACTTTATGCTAACTGGATACATTAATTGCAACAAAAGACAAAATATTAATCTATTTGAATTAGACTTGGATATTACAAGCATGTAGTGAAGTGGCTACAGTTCTTATAATGTTTGATAATTGGTCAGTATTGCTAATTTCTTCTTTGAAATTAAGCCTGCTAAGCTAAAGGAACCGTTCCCTGGAAGTCAGCCAGTCTGTATTTGCAATGGGTCAACTGCACTAAACCACTATCAAGGAAGTACAGGCAAACAGACTCAAGAGTGGACACTGGAGACAAAGGAGTCTGATAAAACTATTCACATTATGTAGGTTAATTGACTAAGGAATTAAAGCTAAACTTATAATTTAATTCTTTACATCAACATTAACAATAAAAGGAACTGGTGGTGGCATATGAAATCTCTCTTAACACACATACACCAGCCATGCAAGTGTGCCGTGCTATATTTCTAATTATCAGTTAATTGTTATTCCCTATCATTAGGAGGGTGGTTTTTTAATTGTAATGTAGCCAAGCAGAAAGCCTACCTATACATGTGGGGGACAATTAGCCACCTCCATTAACCCCTGCTTAATTACAACCTCCACTGCTGCTTCCCACAGCACTTTTCCCACTCATTTTTACCCCTTGAATCTATCCCCAGGCCTTTATCCCCATTATGATACATTCTGCCCTCATTTCATTCAACTGTCATCTTGATTATTTGATTTAAAAGTATATCTGTTGTGAGCTCCATGTGTTTTTTTAAGTTCACTTTTCTAGGTTATCCCCTGGATTTACTCTCACATCGGCGTTAAGTTTTTCAATTAATACTTCTTCACTCAATTTGTGAACTGTCAAGTGTCCTTGGGGATAAAAAGTAAATGTACAAGTATAAGGCTAGATATAAATGACACAGATTTAGGGACAAAAGTAGCTAGTCAACACCCACTAAAAAATAAATACATAAATAAAATATAAAAATAATCAAAAATAATCAAATCAAATGAAATAATTAATACCAGACTACATAACCTTACTGTAGTTTAGTTGAAACTTCCACTTTTTATGGACTTTATATGGGCTATATTTGAGATCTGAAAATCACAGACTTGTAGAAAAACATATCCCAAGCCAAAATGTGGGGACCAATCATTCATTTAACCATTATTTATGTCACAGTAAGCAATGTAGGAGGACACTAATGAATTGTATCTTTAGAAGTCAATTGTAATTGTTGTTTTTCTTTGTACGCTCTTGGCTAATTAGTGGGCAGGCGTCTTAAAAACAACTGTATAGAAGTTAATGTGCGTTTACAAAGAAGTGATGCACAAAGACCTTGGCCAAACAGAAAGTAAGTGTGAGAGAGAGAGAAGAGGTCGAGGGAGGAATAGAGTGGATAACTATGTCCATTGTTCCATTAGGGAAGACAATAATGACTGATAAAATGGGGCTGCTAAAGAGGACACAATGGTCCTTAATTGACTCATTAGGAAAAGAAGAGAATGAACTGCGCTAATGAATGGAGAGCCACAACTAAAGTGCTTCGCAAGCAAAACAGAACGACATTTGGTTTATTAAATCGACAAAGTGATGTTATTAGCTCACATTAAAGGCAGTGCATGAGGCGTGAGGGACAGAAATGGTAAATAAATAAAACTTGTCTTATTATTATTTTATTGAAGAGTGCCTTTGGGTCGGAGCAGAGTGTAGCAGCGTACCTCTAAGTGTTCCAGTATGTATGGAGGGTTGGTCATGCCCAGTCGCAGCATGGCTCCTTCGGGGATCTCCTCCACCAGTCTCCAGAGCAGAGTGGGTAGATCTGTGCCAATGTCCCTGCCGTATGCTCCTGTGTCTTCACTGGTCAGCCAAATCTCGCACACGCCCTCTGCAGAGAAGACAAATGTACAGCAAGTCAGTAAACAGTGAACAAGAGGGCTGTCACTTGATCTTGTTCCAATGCCCTTAAAAACAAGAGTCTGACTCAACATGCAACAAAATTGGGATTGTCCCAAGGTCTCTTTCAGCATTTATTTGTTTGCCAACAGAAATAACTTACAGATTTAGGTTCTACTCTGAATAAATCCCAACACAATCTTTTCAATTTATGTGGGCAGATCTGAGCATTATCTTTCCTTCATCAAAACACTGATTTTAGACACAATATCAAAAAGGAATAAGAAACTTCACCCTTCAAATAAGTTGAACACATTTTACATTTACAATTCTTGAGTCAAATCAATAAATGTGCCTCACTGGTGAGCACTGGCGATTGGTATGACTGTGCTGTATTTTTTTCTGAGCACAATCCAGTCACCATAGCAGCAGGAAAATGCTTAGCAATTTGTCTTCAATAAATATAGGTTTGAATAATAAAAAAATGGGTGTGTAGCACTTTTCTGCAGAAAGAGTTGCTAAAGCAGCTTTTAACTATTATGTTAACAACTTGAGGAAAACTGGGAACAGCAAATTAAATAATAAAATGTGTTTAATGAAGACTTGATTATGTCTCAAGGTTTTGCCTCTTGGTGCCAGTTGTATTACCCCATTGAAGTTTTCACTAAAGTAAAAAAAAACAAAGAAAGAAAATCACATTTTCTTATTCGTCCAAAAGTTTACTGCAGAATTCAGGAGCAACCCAAGAAAGATAACTACCCAACTAACACACATGCTATCTGAGATTTGAAGGTCACCCAGAGCAAAGGAGGAGTTATCTAGCGGCTTCAGGCTAAATTAGCGTGTTGCCTGCTGCTGGAGCCTAATGATCTAACTGTCATTTGGCTGGAGGTCTGGAAACGCTTGAGTGTCTGCTTAAGCTATGTGTTAAGACATATCATATCATGCAGATGCACCAAAATAAATTCACACTTAGAGGGGTCCTGAGATCAAGAATACACAGCCCGATACAAATATGCAAGTGCCATCATCATTAGCAGAGCACAGACAGACACTAAGATACATGTGGTCATCCAGGGGAGCGAGCGTGCTGTTTGGCTAATTGGACAGTGTGTGTACGAGTTTGTATGTCTGAGGGAAAGTAAAAAGGCTGGCATTAAAGGAGAGAAAACTGAGAGATTAAAGCTGATGACAGTGTAATTGTCCAGAGTAAGAGTCTCTAAAGCCCATCATCAATGGTATTAAGATGCACTAATGATTCGTGAAGTCACCCATGTCTAAAAATGCCATTGAAAACATCCATCAATCATACAAGATCACATACAAACGCTGTAGAGCAAACTATTAGTTGTTCATTTGCTTCTGTAGTCAATAATTATAAACAATTTCTTTACTGTTTGTCTCATAGTTGCCCACAGGACACAGAGTCCAACTTCAAAACATGAACATCTTTTTGTTTTGTTATTTGACCATTAACACTTCTCCCTGCCTCGGGTTCCCCCGGAGGAGCTGGAGGAAGTGGCCGGGGTGAAGGAAGTCTGGGAGTCCCTGCTTAGACTGCTGCCCCCGTAACCCGACCCCAATAAGTGGAAGAAGGTGGATAGATAGATGGATGGCACTTCTCTCTAATAGTTTTACCTAAACTTAATTTCCTATCAAATGCTCACAGAATTTTTTCCCCATATAAAGCAAGCTATACATGCAATATAAGCCCCGGAAAGGTCACTGTCCACCCCTCAGTCGACTGTTAATACGCAATTTTCCAATACAATTGCACTGGACATTTGAACCAGTATTAACTGTTACTTCTGTTGAAAATTGCCTGTCTTTGTTGTCTTCTACAATAATTATTACATATATTGCAGTGAGGAGCAGTTTTGATAGCAACAAATTGTTGGTTGCTTTGTAAGCTCGATAATTCAAGGTGATCTGACCAAAATGATTCTGTGCCACTGCTGAATGGGCACAAGTGGTCAGTAAAGGAGCAATGATTATTTGAAGGAGATTTTTACAATTGAGAGATATAAGGGATTTGTGGATCAATGGATGGAACATTTACCTCTGAACTAGAAGAACCCTGTGGTTCGATTCCAATTCTGGGACCTATTATCTTTACCTTTGCAAGATAAGGTCAAAGCTTTGTGCTCTTCAAGAGCTTCTGCTTTACACAGGCCTGATAGAGTTAAAAGCCAGCGTCTGGCAGGATTTTTTCCAAATAACATGACAATGGTTCCAAACACGCAATCCAAAGCTAAAATTGAACTATTTCCCATTTCCTGTTTTTAATTGTTCGATGTTTCCCTGTCCCCATGATGTTGTGAAAAGCCTCAGGTGTAGACTGCAGAGTAGACACTCAATAATGTGTGCAGTGATTTGGCTCTTTGGCCCTCCTCCTGGTCCCCTTTGGTTTTAAGTGTGCTTATTGTGTTATTGTTGGCTCACGACATAGGGGATGGTCATTTATCAGGAAATGGTCGTCTGCTCTCTATTCTTATCTACTCCCATACATTTCTGCAGCTGTTTCCTGGAACACAAGAGCACAATTGGTACATGGTGTGGAGCAATGCATTCAGATGAGGGCAAGTATAATGTCTAAACTGGTACCCAAACCAAGACAAACCACCTATAACTATTAAGCATCTATGTTTACATAAAGGATTAAATTCTTGCACTGGCGCCTCCATGAATTCAACTACAGTCATATTTTCCAAATAATATACAAGAGAGCAAAATAGATTTTTTTAATCATCAGGTTTTGATTTGAGGGAATAGCACAGCCCTTGTATATGGCAATGGAGTCAACGTGGCATGCATATTGTCACATTCAACATATCAGAGAGTTGGGGAGTTTATTCAACTTGAACAAAAAAACATCTTCAAAAAGACTTGCTACCACTCTCAATCAATCAACAATCTTGTGTTTATAAATATTTAAAACAATAACATTATGTGTATAAAAAGCAGGGCCTGTACAGTTTGTTTAGGCATTTGGTTGACTCACCCTTGTTGTAGACCTTCCACATGTGGGTTCAGGCCTACGTACTTATCTTAATCTCTTTGGCATGGTGTACATTTTGATTGGCTGCCATGGGCTATACTGCCTCACAGATTACTGATAAGATGCACATACAGATCATCCTATTTAACAGCATTAAAACCCATTCTCCATATCACAAGTTACAGAGCATGGCAGGAAACTGTTGAGGCAAAGGCGGTGGGACACTTGGTAGAATTTTACCTCCACAACATGCAAGTTTAGAGCAGGATAATTTCAGTGGTGTTAATTGGCAATGAATTCTGTGTTGTAAACTATATGATACAGCATGTGTACATGTGAGGTAAGGATTATTTATAATAGGATCATATTCGTTCATATAGTTTAATCTAGAAGTCACATGTTATATGCGTCAATATCTGCGTAGAAGAATTTAATCCTATTTAATGATCAACTTTGCATAAATATACCACCCATCTTTTTCTCGTGATAGGAGGTTTGCCATTTGTTTTAATTGGATATTCTCAATATTCCTTTCCATTACAACCATCCAAAGTCTGACTGTGAATTAGGAGTATACATGTGGAAAAATACCACACCAAACACCAAGTAATATGAAGACAAACAAAAGCACACTTGAATTTCAGTCTAATTTAGCTGTTCTAAGACTATTCGCCACTCAGGATTATACTTCAATATTGTGAATTACAGAACAGTATTCATAGATTTAAATCCATCTAAGGTGGACATGGCTAAAGACATGCACATTCCCCCCACACAGACTGACTAACAAGCCGCACATACACAGCATCTTGGTGCTGTGTATCAGTGACTGGAAGGCCTGTCTGACCTTCAGTCACATTAGCCAATGCCCCTATCCGTTCTGACCAGTCTGGCCCTGCGGCGCTATTCCTCCACGCTAAAGCTTCCCACTCACCACAAGACGCTCTGGGCTCCCAGAGCATTGTCTACTACAGCAACATGTACAATCGACTGATTACAGCAGAAAGGAGGAGGCAGGATAAAATGTGTATGATCAAATACGCAAGATATACATTATATTTTACACTACTACTACTTTTACACACAGAGACTAATCATTTATATAATAAATAATAAAGTCAATAACAAAACCAAGATTTTGATTTGCAGAAGTATGAGCTTTTCAAAACTTCACCCTGACAATTATGTATTTATTCTCAAGCACCCTGAACTAGACAGACTAACCATTACACACTTTGTGTTAAAGCACAATACCACATAGAGTTTAATTGCAGTAATTAAGAATCATAATGTAGAGCATCAACTGCTGAAGCAGCAGGTAGGAGGATTGGCAGGTAACATCCCTTTTTGGATTAATCCAGCGCATAAGTTAGAGGTACTCCTGGGCATTGAAACCCAAACCTACAGGTGTGTGATGAGTGTGTGTGCGACTGTAATGAACATTTTAAACAACAGCGTGTAAGCATGTCAGCTTTAACCCACTTTCACCGCTTCCAAACTACAGGCATGACCTTCTGAACAGGACTATGTACCAGATAAAAACGTCTGCATACATCAAAGGCACAGTGTGTGTATGTGTGTTGTGTTCATAAGAAAAACATGGCACAGCATATATGGGTCAGATATATTGTATGGATATATCAAAAGTAATTGGCAGAAGGGCTACAAGTGCTGTGTGCACAGGAATACAGTGTGTGCGTTAGTGATGTATGTGTACATGACTGCATGGGAAGTAATTGGGAGAGAAGTTATATCCTCTCTTTCATCTTTTCTCTGGCTCCATGTATATATAGATGTGTGTGCAGTCAAAGAGGAAGTATCTTGTGAAGCTTCCAAAGCAGATGGCCTGCTGTATATAAGAGAAACAGGGATCTGTGGGGACAAAATCACCCTTTTGCTCAACCATGGGGTGAGTCAGTCATGCTTTGTGTGAACTCAGGGCATCCGACCAAAGTACTTTTTCCCAAATGTTACAACTACACAGGCAAAATATGTAGGCTGCTTTTTATAAATGTACTGATTTAGTTTAAATATCAGACCAAAACGATATCTCAAAGAAGAAAGTAGACAGAGAAGGTTTCTGAACAAGCCAAAGAAAACTAAAAACACCAGAAAAGCGATAAGATAAGATATGCCTTTATTAGTCCCACAGTGGAGAAATTCCTGTGTTGCAACGCACAGTTAAAGAACAGCAGGAAAATGGTAACATGCAATAAAACAAGATAATAAATAATGGCTTAAAAATCATTTAAAAATAGACTCTCTATATTATAGTGTATTATAATGTTATGTACAGTAATATGTTTATGTACAGCAGCATTAGACTGGATAAATATTCAGTGTTCAATATTCATATTGAGTGACTTAAGTGACTTAAGTGAATTATATCAGAGGTGTTCCACGTGGTAAACAGGTAAACTATTAACAAAACACCATCCATTATCAAAACAGACTGGCAATCACTGTCTCAAAGTTTGATATTTAAGGCTGTGGCTCACATTACAAATAATGTGATATACTCTGACCAAGTGATCAATTGAGATACTGCAACAACACTATTTCACTCTTTTTAGTACTTTGTATTTTTTAACAATTGTGTATGTTGTGGTTTTGCAGTCTACAAATATATTCAGATGTTTGAGAATGACAGTAAGTATTGATCTGCAATACCAATACAACTTCATAAAATAAAAGACCCACAATATAACATCTTGCCACACTTCTCATCTAAAAACCCTGTACCTGATTTTTAGAGCTAAACAGATCTTGTTTTATTTTAGGCTGTTAACAGCAGTGGAAATGCTTTCCTCACTTCCTAACGGCTTCTTACATCCCAATTCTTCAACACAACTATCCTGCTAAAAGTGCAGCAGTAGTAAATTAGTTTTACAATGGAACCATTTTCCTGTAGTACTGGTAATGTTGTTCAGGAGTTAGAGGATGACAAGTGTTTTCCTGCCTAAAGATCAATCCAGACACACCTACAAAAATAATTATTCAAACTATTCAGACCCCCAATGTATGAGCATTCACTACTGGCTTTGCACTGATTATTCTGACATAATAGGGATTAACTCTGGACCGTTGACCTAATTTTCACTGTATATGTGAGGCTCCATGGCGCTCTTATATGCTTTCTTTGGCACTAATTTGATAAATAATAATACAGTGTTTCTGGTCAGTATTTATGCTAATGTATTCATGACCCACCAGCAGGCATCATGTTGTGTGTTTGTTAATTCACTGTGTGTCTGTGTGTGTGTGTTTGTCTGTGGGTGTAGCATGTGTATGTTTTAATTAAGTAATTGACTTAATATACAGTTTGTGTTCAGATGTATTTGGGAAACTGTCCACGGGTATGTAAATGTAATCCCATTATGTAAATATTTGTATTTTTATGTAAACATATAGGATTTTTTTTTTATTAAAGCTTGTGACTAATGACTGTAGCTGGTTTACTGGCTTAACAAGCTCTGTGAACATTCAGGTCACCTACAGGGTAACCAGTCACAACTTATATGTCACTGATTTGCATTTAGGAGCACAGAAAGCCATTATTTTAAAATGATTGGCAACCCAAGTTCAACATGATATTTCGATGGTTTGATCAATATTGTCTAACCTGGTCACCACATTGTCAGTGAACCTGTAGTGTCAATCATGAAACTAAAAAGGGTAGAATTCTCAATGTAAATCACTTGTAGTTGCACGGTTGTATAATTGATGGACCAAATCCCCAGCTCTCATGAATATGAACTGCTAATGCATTGTGGATCTTGTTGAGTCTCAAATTATGCTGCTGGGGAATTCTCAGTAATATGAAGAGCTGAAATACAGAAGTTAGGGAGAGCGAGAGGTAATAAAAACAAAACAAAACAAAAAAACATGAGGGAAAAACATAATATGTTGCATAGTAAATATTAATTATATTATAGAAATTCAAGATCTTAATTAGAACAAAAATCCAACAGCACAGATTTGTAAACAAAAACTGAAACTGGGGGCCAGAACTCCAATATCTTAATCCATTTTATCTCCAGTATCTGCAAACACTGGAGTGAGAATACAAGTGTGACCATTTATATGTACGATTGATCAGAAAATATTTGGAGAAGTGAATATAAGAAATGCAATATATTTCTGTTCTTCTCCGAGTGCAAAGATGTAATAAGCAATATTACATCTAATATTAAATAGAATAAGTAAACAATAAAAAACAGAAAAAGCAGTGACCCTTGAACCCAAAATAATGATTAAAGGGACTTAGTGTGACATTTATTACTAAAAGACAAATGTGGCTCTCACATATAATTGTATTATAAATGAATAACAGAAATATAATAGATGTAAATACAGTGAGCAGGGAGGGCCTGGGAGAGGGGCAGTTGAATGTGCTGAGACTTGTTGGAGACATGCTCGGGCATGTGTGTGGGCTAAACATATGCAGCGTTCTGAGACAAGCCTGTTCTGACATGTTCACATGTGACACTTTAGTCCACTGATAAAACTACGCACTGGATTTTCTCCAAAAATAGAAGCATCTAAAACACTTATGAGAAAACAAACATTTCACTTGCTCAGAACAGAAGACGCAAGAGTGAATAGTGATAGAATTGTACGTAAAAGGTCGGAGAATGACCTATTGTGGTCCGAATCTATTTTACATTCTTGTACATGTTTGGCCTCGTATTCAGAAGTGTGAGTCAACCACCTCAAATCAAACATCAAGACGATGGCTCTGCCTTTGATGCATATGTGCTGCGATATATGACTGAACTGTGTATGTTGAGGTCAGAGGTCACCATGCTTTGTGCACAATTAAAAACACACTCAGACATTTTATATTTAAAATGCAGATTAAACCTGCAATCATTTGATTGTTTACCATGATATGTCATACTATACTATACTTTTATACTTAGTTTTAAAAACACATTAAAGGAGAGATATTATGGAGATCAATTGTTAGTTGTTTTTAGTTATTTAGTTTGATTTATACATGTTGGAGTAATCCTGTATTGTGCTCCATTTGAGGCTAGTTTTCACCTACTTCCTACCTCCACTCACATCTCTGTACAAATGTTCAAAAATTATACATAACTTTTTAAAATTATTATTAAAAGTGTAAATTAATTCATATATTGCTTTTTCAGAAAAATGCCTCTTCATGAGTGAGCATCAGATAATGAATTTTGCATATTTGAACAGGAAGTGTTTTTAAGATCAATATTGCTGTTTACAATTACAACTATGTAAAATAATGAAATGTATGTTTATAAAATAGAAATATCCTTAATCTGGGTCTTCTATGACATTAAAAATCTACTTATGATGAAACCTTTCAGCTCTACGCTTTTGAACCGGAATTTAACCAGTTTCAATTATGCTATAGCCGTTTATAGTGGACAAAATATAAATGATGCACATCTGTGATATAAAAACATCTGTGATGGCCTCCTGCTAAATACCTAAAAACAGCATGTGTCTTCTTTAAGGCGCAGTTGCTTCGGTGGTTGTGTGTGTGAAGGCATGACTTGGGTTCATTATTAGACAGTGGGTCACAGCACAGCCTGCTTATTGAAGGGCAATGCCACATGGCCCCTCCAGCACAGAGAGGTACAGAGTCTGAGCCAGTTTGAGGCTACACTTACCCGAGGACAGATCTGATCGTTCACTTCCCTTGTGATACATTACTTTTAGCCAAAGTGAGGAGCGTGCATGTGCGTCTGAGTGTCCCCCTCAAGGACTTCCATGTCACCCAGCACCGGGGGCTCATGGGACGGCCACGGGGGGTCCACTATGTGAGAAGTGCTTCCTGCGGGGGGTGTGAAAAGACCCCCTGATGCTATCAAAATATACAGTATACCACAGGGGACAAGCGCCCAACGATGCACACATAAACACACACATTCAAAGTACACGCAGAATTATGTGCATAGCTCTTCAAAAACATTCAAAACACTTATTAAAACATATTTGAGACACTTTTTTTCAACACGTGCGCTTGATACTTTGGTGAAACGGCTACAGTCTAGTTAGATCAATTACTGGTACTTATTAAAAGACAAGCGTGTCATACTGTGAATCATAAAAAATTAATTTACATCGCAAGAATGAATAAATGCTGGGGTAAATAACTGCGAGGGGAAAAAAACAAGCCACTAAATATTCCTCTTTAATTCCAAGTATAAGTGATAAATACACTGTGAATTATGTCTGTGTACTGATAGGGAGGAGGCCTTAATATATTTTTTATTAACTGAACAAACAGACCAAAACAAACAAACTGCTATCACCACAACCAACCGACAACTCCGTGTCAGAAAAAAGAGAAGAGCTTTATGGAAAGTAAATGTTACTTTGATACGGACCATAAAGTGATGAGGAGGTTGGTAAAAGTGGGAACGCACAAATGGAAAGATAAGATGAATTTGAATGAGGAGAGATCAAAGTGGTGGAAGGTTTTAGTGGCTCTGCAGTGGGCTGAGTGGGTAAAAAACAATAATAACAGGGGGGGTAGAGGCTTGACGGCGCTGAGGTGGGAGTCAACTGATGGAATGGATCCAGACAAGAAAGCAGGAAAACAACAGCTAAAGTGGGACAGTTGCATAATGTTCAGGCATTAGACAGGGCCACATACTCTTCACCTGTTTGCACTGCTGTCATCACGGCTCAGGGTTACAGAATATCATTAGTAGTGTAGGTTGAAGCACACAGTAAAATAATTAAATGCAACGAGACAACTGTGTAAAAGCCAATTCAGAAATACAGCTAATCTACACACAAAAAACTATGAGTAAAATTTAATATCACATTATAACTGTGAGAAGTTTGTAGTTTTTCTTTTATGTTTTTTTTTTTTTTTTGGTCTACACTTCATCACCATTGATATAAAATTTCTTGTTGTTCTTAAGTTCCTATGGTGTTAGAGTGAATATTCTATTAAACAAACTGTACATTTAAAACTGTAGTTCTTGTACTAGATTTGAGTTTGTTGCATCTCTAAGGATTGTTCATCTCACAGCAAAACATGCACACAAACACACAATTAAATCTGCATTCTAATGGAACTGGTGCACTATAAGCTTGAAAACAGTGCTCAAATCCAGAATTACTAGAGTTACTAGAGAAATGTGTAATTGTGAGAATATTAGTTGAAGATACAATATTATTAGGCCTTGTCCACAGCATTGTAGCACTGTAATTTCTATATTAAGCTCCCAGTGAACTCCAGTGTATATAAACATAGTAATTGGGATTTGATGAAAGTGTTCAGTGCGCTATGCTCTGATCCACCTTTCAGCACTGCTCAGTCAGCCTCACTCCATAAACTGTCATTAGTCTGTACCTCTTTTGATTCTCACTCTCTTCAGGTAAGGGCTTGTGTGCAGCTCAACATCAATGTTTGACTTAATTACAGGTGTGAGTATTTGAGTGAGTTTTCAGTGTCAGAGTCATTTTATATTTGTGAACATGTATGAAATCATGGAGTTTAAAATCTGTATTTTTTTCTCTATTGGATCTATAAACTAAACTAATCCCAGCTGTGGATGTTGCTGACCAAGCCAAAATAGCTCTTTATTAAGTCACCGTAATGCCACTCAATACAAGTCAAAAGGGCACACGAGTTCATTCATGTACTTGAGCAAGTCAAGCCAGTTTAAACGTCCAAGGAGCAAATTAGAATAATTATTTATGTTTACTTCCACAAGGTTAATGGATCATTGTGTCAGGCTTTTTACAAGAGAAGGTGTCTTGAAAACTTGTCTGATCACACAATACATGCAGAAAGTTAACACCTAGATGTGTCACGCATTTGATGAAAGACAGAAACAAAACCTGTTTAGATTTTTTATTTGTTTGAGTTATAAAAGCCAAAAATGACAGTGACCAATTTTGCTTGTGTCAGTTGAATGTACAAACAAAAGAGGAAGAGGGTATGTAAACAATACAGCGTCCAGGGAGAAAACAGTCACACACTGCTGTTCTGGGACCAGGAACTAAAAGCCAAATGTGAGTCAGAGGACTCTGAGCAGTTAAACATTTTAACAGGCACAGGCAAAGAGGAGAGTGTGAGCGAGAGCCTTGTACTGAGAAAAGCAATGGAGACAATAACAAGGGGAAGCACATGGTCAGTCTCAGAAGCTCAGTGTCTTACTGCCACCTAGTGCCCATGAGCAAGATTGCACTCCCCTCCCCCACCAGCTGCTGCTCTGCAATAGAAAAACTAAGTGGTATTTACACAGTGTTTATCTGTTGGGGAGAGCAGGAGGATTTGGGGCTGAAGGAAAATGTTTTGCCAATTCTGTAATGAAAGTGAATTTGAGTGTTGAATGAAGGGTTGTGCTGGAGAAAACAGACTTTGTGTCTCAGCTGAAAATTCCTTCCAAAGATTTTCATCAGGAGTTTCAGAAACTTTTACAAATGTAGTTTTAACTCAACTTGAAATGTTTTAGACAGCAAATTGGCAATATAAAAGAATCAAGTTTGACAAAAGTAAGAAAAGAATGGGTATGTGGACACAAGCTGACAAAGGATAGAGCAGATGGTGTCGGCTGGACTTACACAACTACAATTACACACACACACACACTCACGCAAACTGGGGTGACATAATAGTGGAGAGCCAGGTGTGCAGTTGGTGGCTCGGTCTGGCATTGGCTAAACTTGTGTGTGTATAGTGTGGGTGTGTATGCTGAAATTGTGTGTGCATAGTGCGTGTGTGTATATCATGGCTCTGTTGTGTGAAAAGGGGCCCCCTATTCACAGTAGTTGGCTGGCAGCTTGGCACTAAATCACAGGACAAGACGGGACACACGCGCCTACAAACGCACGCACACGCACTTTGCTCTTTGTGTCCGGCCCATAGAGACCGAGAAGAGGTCACACCAAAAACACACAGCTTTTACAAATGAAGGCACAAGCCACTCTAAAAAAGGTAGACTATGCAAGAACTAGCAAGTAATGTACCTTTACTGTCCTCTAGTGACTGGAGGTAGAATATTAAGGAAATACTTACTAACTCTTCAAGAGGTTTAGCTATTTTTGAGTATAAAATGGTTCCAGCTAGGCCCGTCACTATCAAATTACCAACTTATCATTTAATATATGAGAGCAGGAACAATATTTTCTGGGGGACAATATTTATAGTGTGTACATTTTCTTTGCACTACTTGGAAAATGTTGCTAATGTTGTTAATGTTGCTATTTTTTTCTTATAAAAGGTTGAATTAATGACATCATTACAGAAACAATTACTAATTTATTTCATTCTGTTTATTTATTGCAGCTCATGTATTTATTGCTGCTCTTGGATTATTCTGTCAGTGTCATAAATTAGTCTTCAGCAATATTTTCCACTTCAAAATTTGTAATTGTGACAGGTTTAGTACCAACCCAAGTGAATTTCTCTTTCTAACAATGTAACATGTATATTTCAGTTTTCCTGGTCAAGGTTTTAGAAAAATGGCAACAAAACTTTAATTGTTTAATCATGACTGGAGTTTGTTGAAAATGTAATGTCAATCACTAAATTACTCAAATTAGAATCTATAGTTTATTTGATGGAATTATTTCCAAGGAAAAGATAAAGATGTCATCTGTAGCAACTGCCATTTGTTCAATTAGCAAGTCTTAAAACTTGGCTAAAACTATGGCATACTTAAAACATGGAAAGCAGCATCAAAGATGGACTGAAAAAACTTTAGAAATGGGCCAAAGAAAATAAGTATAACTAAACATCAGGAAAGGCAGTGATACTAAGACAGAACCTAACAAGCAAAACAACATAAGCCACTCAATCTCAATTGGGCCGGATTAGGACAAGTGGCTTTAAATCACTCTAGAGAAAGATTCCACTGTTGCTATGTCTTTTCTATTGAATAAATAAAGGATTCTGGAGTCACAACTTGTTGACCGGAGGAAAGAATTTGTTGTGCCTTTTTCATTACACCGCTGATTAAACAATGCCCCAGTAAAATATATCATAGGTAAAATAATTTCCCTTTAATAAATGGGTAAAATTGACCTTTATTTTAATGCCTTCAGACAAACATCATCCACCTTGCCAGAGTCTTGCAGGGCCTCCGTAGCCTATCCACTCTACAGTAATGAGCTTTATCGCTGAACTAGCGGTATGTTAACAGAGAGCTGAAATTGGGACAGGAGAAGGTAATGCAGCCATGATTAATGCTATTAATTATACCTGTGCCTGATGAGTCCAAATGTCACATGAGGTTTAATTAAAATGCAGCTTCACATGACTGGAAATTATTTTTCTACTTTTTTCTTAGCGCACTACTGTTGTCACAATACCAAAATTTCAAACTCCATTTTGACACTTTGAAAGGCTCTGATACCAGAGCCAATTTCTACCACGCAATGATAGTTACATTAATAATATCTTGTTATACTAATAAATTTTGATGAAATTTTGTGAAAAGACTCCGGTTTAATTATATTTTCCAGTATTTGTATCAAATGAGTATGCAGTTTCACTAGGTGTTTTAGTTTGCTTAATTTGCCAACCCAATGGTGTATACTAAAATGATGTCTTCTAAACTTACTTCTGCTGTGGTGAAGGGTCATCAGGGTTAACTTATTTGTTATGCAACAGCCACAATTAGATACTAAAGTCTGAACCTTACTTAGTGGAGAGAAGATTGAGAAAATCAATGGCAGCTTCTCAGTGAGAGCTCTCCCAGAGGATAATGAATTTGACTGGCTCCACCACACACAGGAAATTTCTGTTTGTGTTTGCATGCTCAGCACTTTTCTACATGGTCTTTCCAATAGTGTGCCCTTTGATGGTGGCGACTCCACACTGATCAATGAGCTTCTATCAATATTTTTAGCCGCTCCGCCCGCCTGCATTGTGTGTCTGTTTTCATTCTCGTCCATCTCACCATCAATAAGAAACAAATTATAGATGAGTTTCCAGCCTCAATCCATTTTATCTTAATGATTATAAAGTGTGCAATTTACCATGTTACATTATGCATATAAATGAACATGGCCCATTTTTTCATTGTCTTCATAAGACCTGGAGAGACATAGAAAGCAAAGATCGGACACTAAACTTTTGACAATAAAGCAGATAAGTTCACTGGCTCAGTGAAAATATTTGTGAGGAAAACCTGACTGTTGGTCCATGTGTGACAAGTTGCATGGACCGAGGTAAACACAGGATGACACCTGTCACAGAGCCAAAGCTAGCCAACAAGCTAACTCACATCTCTGTCCATCTATCAGTGGCTATCTGTCAAATGTCATCTAGGTGAAGCCAGGGCCCTGTGCAGAGTTTTTTCTGATGATATCTTTATGATGTTGATGTTAATAGTCATGCAAAGGAGCAGGAAAATATAAGAAATTGTGTCCAGTATAGTGCAGTACACTAGTTATTTTTACTGATTATATTTATTTTATATACATATAGAAATGTATGGTTGAAGATCAGATCTACTTAACATGAGACCTAAAACCCATGGACTAAAACCTGCTGTGTCTCACATTGAGGCTGTGTGTCTTCTGTGAACTTGGGATGCTTCACATCCTTGGATCTCCGTTTTAGACAAGGCCGTTTATGGACCCCACTGAGAGGTTCAAACGACAAGGTGACAGCCACTGTGGGTGTTTAAGACCACAACAAAAGAGTGGGTCACGTACAAACCGCTGTCACCGGCTGCTTCATGGTCACCACATTCACCTCACACAAAACCTGTACTTAGGAGTAACTCTTAAGGAACACTACAGTCTTCCATGCACACTGGGCAGTATTTCACTATTTGTGTGGTTTGATGACAACTGTAGTTATTAAAACATTAAAATACTAATGGAATATAACATATTTGATGAACATTAATACATACATGTTCTGACTGTACTTATTTAAGTGAATGGGTTTAAATGAGTTCGCACACACACCCCAATCTCCCTTCCACATTAAACTTCATAAAGGATCATATCCACTCAGTGCCAGTGCACATACACACCTACAGTATGTCATTTTCTCTGACATTTCCAACCCACATTACCTGCATACATTAGAAAGCCTCTGTGATGTTAAAATTACACATTCATACATTTGAATAATTCAGATTATTTTAAAAGCTCTACACTCACTCACTGTTTTTCAGATAGAGGGAGAACTATTCACTTCAAATCACATTTGAATAAATCCCATAAAACCTCTCAAAATTCCCCGAGATAAACCAATCAACCCCTCCCCTCAGCTGAACTGGCCAATCAAAATTAACATTCATATACTCACAAAACCTTTATTCAAAATACACGAGAAGTAAATCAAATTCCGGGCAATATTTGTGAAGCTCAATTTGGTTCTGATAAGAAAACTGTGCCTAATGGAGAGGATGTTGGGATAAGGCAGCCCGCTGCATTGTCATAATGCAATTCTAAACAAAACAAAGATCTTTGATGGGGTAAACAGTGTGCCTTTAGATCACACTTGATTATATTTATTCAGTAGAAAAGGAGAGTGAGGAGGCTGCAGGGTGATTATAAAATGAAATGGTCTACCTGGTCTGCTTGCACTGTGCAGGGGGTTTATGGACTTCTACTTGAAAATATGCTACAGTGAGTAAGATCATTTAGTTCAGTGTATATTATTTGAAGTAAATATGAAATAGTAAAGGCTTTGTTAGGTGAAACATTTAGTAGACTGTGCCCCACATAACAGTGAAACTACACCTTTCCTCTTTTATCAACAGTATTTACGTCTGTCTTGATCTGGGCATGCACACTGTGATGAGCAGAAACCTCCAGTTCCTCTTTTTCTGTTTTCAAAACAAGTACTAACCGTCTTTGTCACTCAGATTTCCTGGGTTCTAACGGATCACACAAGTCCTTGACCTCTTGCTGCACATTTTATGAGTTTTCTATATTTTCATGTTTTACATAATATAAAAAGCTTCTTTTTAATTTTTCTTCTAAAATGTACAATAACACATAAACATGAAATTCACACTGAATTCAAAGCTGTGTCAAAAAGACTTTGCAGGTAAATGATCCACTTAACATCTTTATTCTGGACATACGCATGGACCCAGACTTGTGACCTTTCTCAAAGGGTATGTGCATCATGAGCCCTTCCTGCCACTCACACAGCAGCTGGTGAAAATGCCCTTGACTGCCCACCCCGAGGCACTGCGGTGCTATGGATGCAGCTGTTTAAAGACTTCTGCGTGTGGCTGGGTAAGCCATGCCCTTGCCAATGACATGTTGTTTATTTCAACTAAGCTCAATAAGATATGAAAATGAGAAGTGGTCACTGAGGCATCTCAGGGGCAGTAGTAGATTCACAGTAAGACCTGAAGGCAGTAATGCAAGTACACTAGAGGGACAATAAACTATGCATATATTGTCCAGTCTTAAAGTGGCTGACCGCTGTGTGCATCTAATTATAAAGTGTTTTATTCCTGGAGAACCTAGAAGTGCATGACAGTTGTAATAGACGGCAAGACTCCAAATGCACTTATAAAGTCAATGTTGTGAATAATTATGATGCGGCAACTGTTCAAAACAAACAAGTTGTGTTTTTCACAGAACCATCATAGCAGTTTATTAAGGTGCCAAAACACAACCTTTTCTGTGTGTGTGTATATAAACCAATTCTGAGGTAAACTTATGAAGTAAATTGAAGTTGGCACAACTTGATAATGAAATAGATGAGCATATTGAGATAGGATTTGTCTTATCGGTGCATGAGCCTGCCCTTGACTGACCCGCCCGGGGCTTTAACAGAGGCATGGCCCGCTGAGCAGAGGGGATGCTGGGAGTCTATTCTTAAGGAACAGATGCCAGGGCAGGACAGCTGTTCATTTGGCATCCATCTAAAGCCAACTGGCCGGACCCTCTACCCAGGAACAAAACATCAACATGTGATACTAAATCCACTGCCCTGAACAGAACACAGGCCCACACTAATGTTTTAACAATTCAATTTCCAATACAGATTGCATTTACATTATGAGGTTTATTACAGTGTTTGCAGGAAGTGTCTTTGCTGAAATTCATTTGCTTTTGTATTATAGCCACATGATTGTAACAGAAAAAAAAATTGTGTTGACAAAGAAAAAACTGAACTTTGTGTCAGTTTTTGCAGAACAGGAAGAGACTACAAAAAATCAAAACTACTGCAGTTTCTCCCAAGGTAGAAAATAATACATTTGTATCTACTTCCAATATTATAGCTTTATTTGTCCAATCTCAAAAACACATTATACAACACTTTTCTAATTGATTGGAAACATAATAACTAACTAATTAGTTACTAACTAATTGAACTATTGTTAAGGTGACAATCCAAAAACGTTCAGCAGAAGGTTTGAAAATATTCAATAATATGTAAAACAACAAAACCAAGGAAAACAAGTTGAATGTACTTACCCTGAAATGACTGTCTTGCCCTCTCTACCAGCTCTTCTACGGGGTAGCTGGCGAGGTCTCCTCTGGCATGTTTCGTCTTACAATAGGTGCAAGCATTCAGACATCTAAACAAAGAGAACAAAGATACTCAGACGTGGAAGGTGAACTGGAGCAAATATCAAATACCCGTATTTTCAACAGCATAAATAAATAGAAATGTCCAGTCTCATTATGCACCCCTATACCCAGCCATGAGTAAAAAGTTGTTCAAAGCAAAGACACAACATTCTGTTCAAAAATATGTGACCACCTACTATGACTCATTACTAACACACACTTTTAACACGTTAAGCCAGAATAATCAGTAAATCCTTTTCTTTCATCTATGGTCAGATGAATTTGAGCAAAACTGCAATGTAATAATACTTTCTCGTACCTATAGAGTATTAGTGTTAATGTACATTGTTACAAAAGTTTCACTGTAGTTTGAACTTTTAAATTATACAGAGTTTCCTTATCAGTCACAAAACATGTCACAACATCTGTACAGAAAGTCCTGTTCCCCCTCCATTACTGCCCTCAGAAGGCTGCACCGCTCCAATATATATCTTCATTATCAATTTGAAATACAACCTACGGCCTGGGGCATTTTTTATGTTACCCTGGAAAAGAAAAGCTGAATACGAAAATGGAATTTACAGCATCCATCTATCCATCTATTGGGCCATCTTTCCCCTCTAAGGGTATTGCCTATCCCGGCTGAGGGCACTAAAGATGGCAGCTAGGTCACAGGAGCTCGGTGTGGAGAAAACACGGACAGATGGGGCCCCCGCGTGCGCGCCCACACACACGCACGCATCACCAGGGGGTCCATCCATCTTAATGTGATCAGGCCCAGCTGAGTGGATCACACCAACATTAATCTCAAGAGACAGTCCGTGGCCCCGGCTCTGTTTTGTGCAGAGGATGAGTGCTGTGTGTCTGTGAGTGTGTGCGCGGTGTCTGCATCAATTACAAGTGTGCATGTTTTTGTGTGCGCGCATGGTAGTATGAGGTACGACCATTTGTCCTGTATCACAACATCGTATTAGCAGTTTCGACCCCTTCAGTCATCAGAAATAGACTGTGACGACAAGTCAGCAGCTACAGAGAAGTTATGACTGAAGAGCAGCACCATCATCCATAGACAGAGATGAGTTTGTGCAGGTTAAGGAGCACTCAACCACAAAGTTGTGGGTTTTTTTTTTTGTTTTCAGTATATACAATGATGTCAAAACAAGTAAGGAACCAACAGGGGCATGGTTCCACTCTATAAGTATCCATTCTGCCTGGGCCTCATTACTAAGAGCACAAAAGGTAGAGAGTTTCTTATGAAAGTTTGCAGTCAAATTTTCAATACCAGCACAGCACTGTTGTATTTGCTTAGTTTTATTGATCCTGACCTAGGGTTGTCAAAATTAACAATCCAAACCAATATCTTGACTCTAACAGATATGATATTAAAACTAGTTTAGTAATGGTCACTGGGGTTCCAATTTCCCCCATCAAACCAAAAAACATGCACCATAGTTAAAATCCTCCAGCTAAGGTACTGACCAAGCCAAGCAACAAGATCACGGAAATGGATCCCCAGGCGCCCCATGTGCTGCCCACTGCTCCTGAAAGGATGGGTGAAATGTAGAGAACAATTTCCTTACGGGGATAATAAAAGTACTACAAACAAAAAAAAAAAAATCAAAAATGATTCTTGTGAATGTGTACTACAAACAAAAAAAAAAAAAAATGAAAGAAAGAAAAATACCACATGGTAATATTTATGATTTTTATGATTTTCTATGGCTTAAAAATTGTTTTTATTATCATTGTAGCATCAAAATCAATCAAAATTCAACTTGAAATTTATGAGTCTTAACAAAACTCTTATCTGTTGCTTTTTTCAAGGATTGAGATAAAAAGTAAAAAAAACAGGCAAGAAAGGATGCTCAAGAGGAGGTTGGAAAGGTGAAACTAGACAAAAGTTAGCCTAATTTATAATAATATTTTTTAATAATATCTAAAACTGTACTGTATAGATTTTCCTAAACCCATTATGAAGCACAGACTCCTCTCTGCCTTTATCATTGGTTCTGTCTCATCCTTGTTTAGCACAGTTAATTAAACCACAGAGGTAGCAGTTGTACCTGACAACAGTATAGTTCATCAATATCAATAGCAGCTGCCTCTTTGGTCCCCGGTGTGGCTGTGCATGTGCATAAAACAGGGACAGTTGTGTGGGGTAGCCTTGGAAATGTAAAAGAGAGGAGAGCCTGGAGGTTCTCTATACATTTGTAAGGCTACACACACATAAGCCTGCACTGTTTGGTCCCATTGGAGAAGGTCCCTTGTTCAACATCTTAAGAGGCACAGATTGAGAGCGAGTTTGAGGCTTTTCTCAATAATAGGCATTTAGGGTCTAGACATTAATTAGAAAAATGCCCTCCGCACATAGAAGCCAGCCAATGTGCATCGACTTTGTGCAGCCTGTGTTCTTGGGGATTTGTTATGTACCGACCTGAAGACGCAATTATAGAAAACAAAGCTTAAACTCAACTTTAAACAAATTGTAAAGCACTGCTAATACTTTACATCTTATGGCTGAGGAAACAGACAATACTGGAAGTGACTGAACATGAGCTAAGCCTGCGACTGTACAAATAAGGTCATTGCAAAGTCAAAGTGGAGGATGAAAATGTGGAGTAGACAAATAAAAGTGGCACAATATGAGCAAAGAGGCCAGAGGACAGAAAGCACTTAATGACTGGTGGGCTTGTTTATGATCTGAGCCAACCAGTGTTAGTGTCTCCTAATGCAGCTGGGACCACACCACCGTGGACCCCTCAATCCAGCCTTTGTATGTGGCCCTTGAGTTCGATGTAGTTTCTATTCAGATTGCTGTGTCTTTAGAAGATCTGTCGCGTGTCTGCTTTGTATTTCTATATCTGGCACAGTGACTTGTTGTCTGGACTAGAGTGGTGCAAGCACGGGACAGTATTATGCATGTCATACCACAAGAATCTTGTGTTTTCCACACTTCTTGTTTTTATTCTGTCTGAACCTTGAGACAGTGTTTTTCTTAGATCACTCACTTGTATTAATAGATCATTCTGATTATCTAACCATGTAATCATATGCAAATTTCAAATTAGTCTTTGTTAATGGATTTAAGGCCTTATTGACCATAACTCAATTCACTTATAATTTACTTACTGGAGTAACTGCTACGAGACATTGAACTATTGTCAGAATTTATATAATTTTTTTATATTTTCATATATAACAAAATATAAAATATTTGTATACTTAAATATAGCATAATATCACTAAACACAAATCTAAATGATGCAAATGAATATGTAGCCTTACCACTAAATACATTACATCTTAAAACACCCGTTATGAACTCTTGAATATGAGATTTATTGCCCATTCAGACTAACGAAAGCTGATTTAATTAGCAGCTTTTGAGGCATTTATATTTGAGAAACGTCTTTATGTAAGAAGATCTGTTGGGATTCATTTGTGTCCATTTGTCTTTGTGGACACATGTTTGAGCGAGACACAGCGGCTAATTCACTTACACTGGAGATCTGAAGTGTAATGTCTTTTAATGAGACACAATCTTATTTTGACCAAGAAGACGCATCAATCTTTTGGATTTGTGACCAATGCAGAGTCTCCCGGCGAGAGTGTGGGGGTAAACCGTGCTTGGAGTGCGAGTGCGTGCGCGATACAGGCATGTTTTTGTGTGTTAAGCAGTGGGAAAGAGGGGAATGGAATAATATGTTCAGACCAGTGGAGCTGAAAACTACCCATACATAGATTTGATAAACAGCGGGAAGGCCACTGTAGCACGGAGAGGTGTGTGGCTGTCTGCATATGATCGTGTTTGTGTTGAGGATAAAATAGAAAAAAGGCAATGGGAATTCTTTTGTGGAGTTGGCGTGATGGAGTCTAAATAAAAAGGCACTGTGTGTATATTGTGCATTGATGCATCTTCCAATCCGCGGTACATATGGACGTGATCAGAAAGCCTTGTGTCAGAGCAGCCCACTCTCGCTGCACTATCATTGACTTATCTTTGTTCCAGCTATACATGTTCACTGAATGATCATAACATGAGATGGGATCAGTGAACAACAATAAACAACATAAAAGTCAAGTACAACTACATTTCATTTATATTATAGCTCCTTCTTATTACAGGAAAATGAATGGTGGGTGATTGAGGCAAGTCACTCTAATTTTAGTGGTTTACTTTCAGTCACAGAGAGAAATGAAAATGGTTATATGGTGCTATACAAATATATATATATATACATATTTTGTGGGCAAATCACAATTACATTTTTTTCACAATTCACATACCCTCCTTGTGCGAGACAGGGCCAAGGTGTTGCAAGTAATGAGTTTATATTTTATTACTGCTGCTTTTAAACCAAGTTATTATCTGATCTGTCCTTGTTGGTTGTTTTAAAGCATTTAAAACCACAATCAAATCCCCTAGAGGTGAAGATGTACTGCAAAGGCATACAAATTGCAGCAGTGATCTTGTGTACACTTGTTTATCCAACCTCGTATTTTTATCAGTCTTAGAGCATTTGCTACCAACTTTTGCGCATGCTGGCAAAAATTGTCCCATTTTGCATATTCATTCGCTCATAGAAACTGTGCTGCATCTCTTTTAGATTCTAAGAAAATGCACTGGGAAAAGTTTTAGCATGTATTTAGCTCTTAAACACACAAGCAAACACTTGATAAACGTGATCCTTAGTATTTTTATATTGCCTTGTAGAGGTAACTACAGTAATTTTGTCTAAAAGTTCACACTTCATCACAATTGGTTAAATCTACCAGTCACAGCATTGTGGAAGCTAACCAATATGAGGAGACAGTGGAAAAATGTCTTTAGCTGAGCACAGATCTGAAGTCAAGTGAAAATTTGTAAATTGCGATATGTCGATTTTACCGAAGTAGTGTATAGTCCATAGACTGTATATATAACAGGGTATAGCTAACACACTAGCCACTGCATTTCAAATAGGATGTTTGCATTCAGGCTCTTCCGGATTCTGCTGACCATAGCGACCATTGACTTACATTTGAACATCATGGCCACACTTTCTAACTTTTCAATTCAAGTTTATTTATATAGCATATTTAAAACAACTTCAGCTGATCACAGTGTGTTTTTACATAAAAGTCAACAAAAAACAGAAAGAAACAGAAAACTGTTGCCGTGAGCTTCGTCAATTTGGTTGTATTAACCCACTCCACATGATCTACATGTTTTTATTTAGCCATTTTGTCCATTAAAAAGTCCTATACATAATACAGAGGCTGTGTCCCAAATCGCCCCTGTAACCGCCAGCATTGCAAGCTTCATTCTTTATACAGTCTATGGTATAGTCATGTCCTAGAGGAATGAGATCATGTATTTTTGCCCAGTCATAACCCATGTTAGTCTGCCTGAAGTCAACTGTGGCTATAGAAGTAGCTTACTATAGAGTATGACTGAAGAAAGAATGAATGTGCATAATTGGAAAAAAAATCTGGATACTATTTTTGCATCAGTAAATGAAAACAATAGTAGATTTTGCATTATTTCCATTAAGCTAATATTTTCCAGGGACAAAACCTCAAGCTGATGAGTCCTGTTGTTTCAGTGTTTTGGCAAAGTGTTGAGAATTTGTCACAGGCGCACACAAATCAGAGGAAACACAAAAGCCTGAAAGACCCGGGGCCTCTCTGTGACTGAAAGTAAACACACTGAAAACGAGCACAAACACCACACAGCCTTTGACTCTCGAGGCCAGTTTACACAGTCTGTGCATGTCACCACTTTAGTTACAGTGATGAGACGTGAATGTAAAACTCAAGGATTTGGCTTGCATAAAGAGGTCTCAGATAAAAGTCATTCTAATTTTAACCAATAGTTTAAACAGAAAATTAATACTATTCAGTCTGGGTAAAGAAGTCAAGTCATTTGTGTTTCAATGTATTAAAACGCTCTTCAAATGGCAGACAATGGCATTGGGCTGTATTCAGTATAGCTCAATGGTCAGATTAAATTGGCTTTCCTTCAAGTAGATAAATTTGTTACTATCTGAGTCAGAAGATAAAACACACAACAGGGACATGAATAGAATCTGGACAAAGGTAGAAAATACTGCACTGGCTCCAAGGTTAGACTTTAGATTCTGTGGATATTTGAGGCCAGCAACTTTGAGCACAAGAATTTTGTAAACTCTTTTTACACAAAGCCAGAACTAAATCTTTCAATGTCATTTCCTTTCAACAAGTTAACCGCTTTAACGCCAAATTCTACTTTAAAATCAAGCAGAATAATATATAATGGAATCCAAATTACACGACTGAAGCCGTGAAGCAAACATAAACCTCTGAACCAACAAAAGATGTCCCTCACACCGTGAACATCACTTTCGCAACACCAATGTGTTTTTGAAGGGAAAAAGAACAGAGATTTTACCTGTTACTAAACTTTATGGTGTATTGTGCAGTGCAGTATATCGTTCAGCCATGCAATCACATACCATATCTACTGTGTTATAAGCCTATCTAGAAGTAGCTTTTTAGATCAATGGATGATTCCCATTGAAGTAGGCCTGTCATGATACCACATTTTGAAGAGCGATATACTGCAAAAGAAAATGTAGATAATAAATGATAATACTGAAACTACTTTATGCTATCAATACTATAAGCATAATTATTCCCTCAAAATATTCTAAATGTACATTGTAAAAAATGGTACTGGCATGGTACTACAAAAAAGAAAAGAGCCAAAAAAAAAAACACTACCACAAAGAAAATGTACATGCAATATTCTGTACCCTGTTACTATATACTGTTACAGCTTTCAAACATTTAACGATAAGTCAATACATTCATTATTGTGATAGGGCTAAACTGAACTGTATCAACTAAAAATATTATGATCCAAAAGCAAAAACATGCATGCTGCCATTAGAGCATGTCATTTGATATACTGCAAGTGTTTACTATATTGCTTTTACAATTGATAATGCGATAAAGCACCTGCAGTCATAGTTAAATCTTTGTCTATTATTTAATCTATGTATAATCTGTGTATGTAATATAGTGTATGGCCAAAAAACTGATAAAACAAAATGTAACGTAAGTAAATATGTTAAAAACAGAAAATTCTCCACTCTAATGGTAAGAGTTCACACAAGCCGAACCAAACTGTAGCAAATGCACAAGTTTAATGACCCGTTTTCACTCAATGGCCATAAATTCCCTCTTTATGATGTACAACCATCACAAATAAAAGCATTCACAAAGGGGCTTTTACTGCTGTGGACAGACACACACAAATATAGATATACGCAGAGAGAGAGGGACTCGGCTATTAGAGTAGCCTTGGGCAGCGCATACCAGCGAGCTTCCCTAATACTATTAAGTGTGCTAAAATAGAGCAATGAAAGTCTGCATTTGGTTCTGTCCCTGTCCAACTGTGAGAACAGATAAAAATGATCAGTGCCTAGACATTCCCATGAAGATTTGAAAAAACAGAACTGAAAGACAAACTATAAGCTGGCAAGAACGTAGTCATGCATCACTTATTTTAAATGTGTTAGAAGGGAAGACAATGTTTCAGTAGTTCAATTCAAAAGAAAATATAAATTATTAGATTACAGAATTATAGAACCCAGTACAAAGAATACAACATTTCAAGCACATTCTTAGAAATGTAATAATTAATGAAAAAATGACTGTTATGGTACTATACAAGTTACAACTTAAAAATGCTATATAAATTATACCAGATTTTGTTGCTACTGTAAACTTAAAATGGGGGAAAAAGCATGTTATTGTACATTTGCCTCCATAGTTTTCAGCTTCTGGTTATATACGACATTTTGAGGACTATTTCCCCATTCAGAAGCTCTACTGGATTTTTAATTGATATGGCAATAGTGCTATTTTTTTTTTTTTTTCACCAGAAGCTGATAGTCCATGTAGCCATTTGGTAATTTAAATAACCATCTCATGACATGCACAAAAGGACAGATCTTGTGATGCAGTGGACAAGCACAACTGCTGGAGATGTGAAAAGAGAGGACACTGTCTTCTATTGTCAAATGCCACCAGTGATGTGGGGGCTACATGAGGAAAACTCCACACAAAGACCACATTCATTAAAACATGAACACAAACAGACAAACAAGTCAACATGTGAGTATTAACCATGAACCCTGCCATATTCACAACACAAGTGACAATTTACACAAAAGTACATGTTAAGCATGGATTATTCGCAACAAGACAGTGTTATTGGGAGATTTGTCAACAGTCAGTTCCCCCAGTCAAAGTATTTGCGTAATCCGCTGCTCTCCAAAAGACTTCATATTAATGGAGTACAAACAAAAGGATTTGGCAGTGCCCAGAATCAACCACTGCAAAAACAACTGGATCAGATAGAGACCCCCTGCTGGCAGAGCCCTCAAATCACAACACAGCGACACATAGTTGAAATAATTAAGGTGCAGTTCTAAACTATTTTTCATGGTATCAAAGGTCAGATGTAATTGAGATGTATGGCATTAAAAGTGTTTATAATGGTTAAAATTTCAACTTTCTTATCCAAGTGTGTTCCTGATTAGACTGACAACTTAATATGAACAACTGCATGTTTAGAGAGTCACAAAGATTTTAAGTTTGTCGGTACAGTGGTCCAGTACAGCACAAGAGTCTTTTCTGTGATACTAAGAAAGATCATCAAATCTAAAGCAAATATACATTTAAGATATCGTGATTCAATTTCAGACCAAGCGCACAGCAAATCAGATCGACGTCATTAGATTATTCAGAAAAACACCTAACTTTATAGAGTTTAGTGTGCTTTTTCTCAAAGACTTCCTAAAAACCCAGCATTGCGTCCAAGACTATTGAAACTATGACTTTTCTACTCTCCAGAGATGCCAAGTAGAAAAACAAACTTCTTGACAAGACAAAGCAAAATTTGAATTAAAATGATGAAAAAAACATTCAGTTTCACTTTGACTCTGTTGATGCATCAGTGGCACCATTTTTCTCAAACACAGTTATGCCAGACAATAGACACTTTGTGTTAGTGGTTAGGTTGGCAAATGGAGATTTTTTGTTGAGGAAAAAATTTGGCTGGTCAGGCAACCTGCACAAGACCACTATTAGTCTTGTATAATCTTGTATATATTAATAAGCTAAGAACATAACAATAAATGTAGTTTCTTAATGACTGCAAGTGCAAAATCAGTAGGCAGCTATATTTCAAGCAGCAGCTTATTGGTAACAGCATTTTACCACCAAAGTCCGAGTGTTCACTAATGGCAAATCCAATTAAATGTAGAAAATGTAGTGCATTAAACAGACAAGGCCTGACGCAGACATAATGGCCGTGTAATGTCTTGCAATTATACATGATAATGAGTAAGAACATGAGCCTATTAGCCAACTAAAAAGCTTTGGTTCAATCTTGTAACCTATAGCAGTACAAAAGAGCCACTGTGTCTTTAACTTGGCTCTCTGGAAAATAACGCGGTGGACCTTAAAGATGTCCCACGACGATGATTGATGGATTATCATCAGCAGAGCCCTATAGCTGGCTGAAATTAGTCTGCTGTAACCCTTTTAACTAGCCTACAGAGAGTACAGGTCAGTGGAGACGCACACATCTGTAAACAACATAAAATTAGCCCATAAAGTGTATCCCCATATTATGTATCTGTAAACATCAGTCATGCTGTTTCATAGGATTCATCAAACTGGAGTAATATGGCTCTGGTGGAAAAAAGCAAAGGTTATTAAATATTCATCTATTGCTAATATTGAGGGAAGATTATATGAAGAGTGAAACCATGGTGATAATTAAAATCTGCTGACTTCATGAGAAATGCTTAATAGCCCTGGTTTGAGGATAAAAACACAGTGGTTGGATTACAGTAATGTTGCTCTGCAATAGAAAAGATAACTTATATTTTGAGAGAGAAAAAGGATTTGAAATGGTTTGGAGCCTTTTCTTCACTACAGTAAATGGAAAGATTGGATCTGTCAGAAAGTGTTGAGAAAAGAAGGTACGGAGCCTAGGGAAGAGTAATTGTACAATTACTCAAACAGGATGTGTTTTTCCTTGTGTTTTGATCCCTGTCTTCTATACTGTTTGCTTCTGTTGTTGTTTTCTTATGTGTCATGTTTAGAGCAAAATGGAGTAATGTTATTATGTAAGCAAAACAATTACTAGCATAGATTTCTTGTGAATGAAACATCGAGATTATTTCCTCTTTGTTGTGTGTTGTAATGTTTTATTTGAGTGTCTTCATCTTACCCTGTATTGATGGAGATTATTTCAATGAGAGGGTTTTTCCTAATCTTGGGCAGGTCTAGTCTGGCTCCTCCCAGTCTTCGTCCTCCATCTTTTTTCTGACCCAGCAGACGAACTGAATGTCCTGTAAACAATGTAACCCATTAGAATATAAACCGACATTACCTCTTCCCAGCAAAGCATTGAAAGGTAAACCACCAAGTATTTGTGTAAAAACAAACAGTACTCACATATAAAAAGACATTTACATAGGCCGTTTCACCACAAAACAAATGTGGCTGCATTTGGCATTCAAATAACACTATTAAACTTCAAGCATCGACTTTGTTATTCTTTCTTTTGATTTCGTTTGCACTGCTTCTAAGCTGTTGTTATAGTTTGAGGTTTTCAGGAGAGGTCAGCTATAGTGCAAAAAAAAAAAAATGTTGTAGATTGCTTTTGTCAAAATAGTAAAATCAATTTCTAAGTAAAATCTGTTTTGCCCCAGTACAATTATATTGTAAAAGCAGGCCTTGGGGTGAATCAAACCCGTGTGTGCTAGTTGTTGTTAGCAGTGGTCTGACAGCCAAACTCTTGCCTTTGAAAGTTGTGAAAAAATTAAGATACTAGGAAAGCGTAGGGAAGTGGGGAATACATTTGGACTTTTGCAAACCGTTTAAAAATCAAGCACAGAGATATGGCTCAGAGCTTTTAAAATTACTATCAAGAGACAACTTTGTTAAGTAGTGAATTTGACTACTTAGATTATAAAATGCATCTTTATTTGTTCCTAGCCCTTCCGAGCAACAAGACTCGTGCGTTTTAAATCTTGACAAAAGGTTGAACTCTGTTGTGTAGAAATTCAATACAGTTGTGGCTCTTCTTTAACCGTTTAACAGGTTGTGGACCTCTAAAGCTGGTGTGTGTGAGATGAGGGTGTTGAGGGATGGAATTGTCTTCCTGTTTTCATCCGCTTTACACTGGTCTCTGGGGAAGGAGGGCTCAGGGCAGGAAGCGGGGCTATCAATTGGTAGATAAAAATGACAATCTGCCCCAGAGGAGGACACCGAGCCAATCATTGAGGCGTGACTGCTTGCAATAACCTATATCGGCAAGGAAATGGGAAAACTTCCTACATAGAAATCACTATTTATGAAAGTTTGGGTCCAAGATAGAAACTTGATATAAAATGAAATATGAGTGGTAGCACATGCCTCTTTTTATGATTCAGAGGAGCTTTCTCTTAAAAACACAAGTAGACAATAAATCCCCCCACTCAGTCATAACAGCCCATTAAAACACAGTAAAGAAAAAGTGGGGGAAGTTTGATAGGACGGCGTATGGATGGATGGTCAGGCGATAAAAAAAATACATCAGAAATGAAAGATGTATAGGATGACCAGATGGATGGCTGGATGAAAGAGGCAGGGAGCTAAAAGGATGACCCGGTGACCTGCGTGTGATATCTCATAAGTGCTGGGTCTGCCCGTGCTCCCGCTCTGATTGTAAAGCAGCAGGCAGGACCCGAGGGGGATGGGAGCACACTGACAACACGACATGGACACAGCCCACCACTACACCGCTCTAACACGGACACACTTTGTTCGGCACATGGCAGAAGCCGATGTGCCACAACCAAAATGCAACAGCCAAATGTCAGAAGAATCAATTCTACCGATCGAGTGCACAAGTTGGCAACAGTTACATTTGCCTCGATGCAATCGTTGAGTGCAGTGCCGGCCGTGCATGAACCATTGATATTTGACAGTCATACAGGTTATAGCCAGTCATACTTGGTTATAGCCTTAGAAAGGCACCTTCAATCAAAAATAATCAATTTCCTCTGTTATAGACACTTTGTGTATTGGCATAAGCTACTTGACAAATGTCTTTTGGACAACCTCTGTGTTTTTAAGGCTTTACAAAAAAATAGAGGTCGACTGATAAAAGTTTTTTCATGGCTGATTGTTTAGAATCCAGAGAAACTGATATGAATATGACTTTAGTATAAATTCATCCACGACTAGTTTTACTACAACTGGATAAGAGTGACTTTATATATTTGGAAGACTAAAGTCTTCCAAATAAAGCTGTCTCAATAAGACAGATCATATCAAGGACAGGGTCAAAAATATGGGCTGTTGTGGGAGATTTAACACTGATAGAAAAGTGAAAATACCTAACCTCACCTAAGATCACCTTAAAACATCTCAAGAGTTTAAATGACTAGAACAAAAATGTTAAGATTTACAAATGAATAATGACTTAAAGGCTAAATGAAAAATGTGTGGTATTTTGTGTCAATTTAATAATTTGAAAATGGAAAATGGAAATGCAAGGTCTTTCACTGCATTCTTTCTCATGGCAGAGCCATTTCTACTTGAACTTTCACATGGCACTTCTCAGTGTTTATCTTTATGAAATAAGGATCAGAAGGTTATATTGACGCTGTATAGCCTGTGATCTTTGGCTAAGTAGATACATTAGTATGTCTAACCTTTTCCCATTGATATGTTTGACACATTAAATCTATATTGTTTCTGGAGATAAAAGAATATCAGGTGAAATGGTATCCTACAGGCCTTGAAAGCAGATCAATACAAGAAAGCCATAAAGAAAATAAGATCTCAACATGCCGTCAAAGAAAAAAGCAGTGTTAAATGGTCAGCCTTTGGTGGCAAGAAGCATTTAACAAGTTTAACTGGAAATTAAATATATAACATTTTTTAATACTCAAAAAAAAATCTATTTAGTCTTGAAATGAAAAATAACGAGTGGGAGGATTTTGCAGGAAAATCGGCATCTGGCAGAGTTTAAGATATAATTGGAATCTGATTTGAGAAAGCATGTGTGTTACTACAGCAACAGCCTCACCATCCAAACGGCAGATGTTGTGAAGACACAAACAGATAAAGTGCAATGCCCTTGCAATGAATTTGTGATTGTAAATGTAAAATAACGTTTGCATGCTCAGCACCTCCATCTCCAATAACTAAAGGATAAACAGATAGCATTTACAACATGTAGTAACTTGAGCTTTATGTTCAGGACTATGAACTGATTAAAGAGAGCTTTGTAGTAGTGCCACATGCTTACAGAGTCACCATTGTTAAACACATTTGGAGCAACAATCCCAAACGTACAGATACTCACACCTCAAGAAATAAGCTAATAAAGGCATGCTAGTACTTGTCATGTGGAAAACAGACCTGCAAGCAATTTTTGTGCAGCTAAGAAGCGTGTCTATTAGCAGTTCATTGCAGTAAGTATTTTAGTAGCCATTACAAAAGGCAAATCCCGGGGCTTTAAGGTTTATGCCCAGGCCTCAGAGCTGAAATAACAGCTCTCAGTTTATACGAGGTCATAAAGAACTGTAATGATACTGGGGAAATTAGTTTCCACGAAGGGGGCAAAGAGGCTAGAGCGGCAAGGAACTAGAGCAGGAACAGTATGTGGGGAGCCAAAGAAAGGGAATAAAGATTACACCATTTGGAGAAAAGGAGAGACACAGGAGGAGAGGACAGCAGAAAAGGTGTATCTAGTTATAGACAGCACGAATAGGTGTGGGAGAGAGAAGCACAGGTTAATGATGCACTGTAAAATTAAGGTCTAGTTCAGCTGTCCTTCATTAGAGAAACAGCACAGCAAACTAACCACTCGCACACAGTCTACGGTCAATCTGTTCTTTATTAAGGAACAGCTGGGGGTGTATGACAGCTTGACTGGACACTGTCGTACTATAAACTCTGCCTGACCTTCATTAAACTGTTAAGTGCGCTGGTCGGCTTTAAATGGATGACCTAATCACAGCCATGTGAGTCTGAGGCGCAGTCAGTGAGCCGTTCTGACAGAGAAAATCACTTAGCAGCAACTTATAAAGTAGAGCAGGTAAGGCCCAGAACGACTACATTCAAATGCTCTTTTAAATCTCACCCTCCACTTGTTACTGTGGGCTTGCTCTGACTTCTCACGCTGTCCAAAGATATACAAGGATTGGTCAGGTGAAAGGTGGAATCTAGAAAAGGTTTGTCCATCAGTGTAGAATCTGGGAAAAGTCTGACACTCCAGATCGTGTGATTGTTGATTAGTGGTTCCATACTGGAGGATTGAGTATGTTTAAAGGGACATCCTATGTAAAATCTACTTTTAACCATGCCACAAAGTTGTTTTTTTTTAGTTTACACAGAATTATATTACGTTTGATTCCTGCATGTTTGAGTTGTTCAACACTGTCCTGCACATATCTCTTTTAAGCTACCCACTTGCACTTATTGCAATTATTTTAAAAATTCATGTTACCAGCCCATAAGTGTTAAAAATGTACCATAAGTAATTTTTCAAGAACAAAAAGAAAAAGAACATTCAGCCATTGCCCATATAGCGGGAATGAGCTTAAAACTAGTAGATGAGCAAATTTAGTTTTGTTAGCTCTGGAAAACAGTAACTGTACCAGGCAATAAATCATACACATTGTCTAAAAATAGTTCAAACAGAAATGCCATCTTTGTTGCTGCTGAGCGCTGACATTATTGAAAATCAATTTTTTATTAATCATACTTGTGTATAAATTTTGGATTGGAAACTCGAGGCCTGCTGGACATGACTTATGTATTCAGCAAATAGTGGGGATAATTATTCACTCACGAGGTGATCAATACGGGTCTGTTTGTGTGTATGGGCGCCTCTGTGTGTTTTAAAATACCTTTAACAGCCTCGTCTACGACTTCCACCACTCGATCAATCTGCTGGACCTGGAACACAGACACATGGGAGAGGTGTATTGATGCTGCTGTCCCTATACCCAAACCAAACTCTGATATTGACAAAGTACAACACTGATTTAAACAGGAGGGGCTTGTAAACACACTCCAATACAGATGAATAGGGACACGGACAAGTTTTTTCCTCCATCAGGCTTAAGTGATACTGATTTCCTAAATGTCACTGTGAATCTATATTAGGAAATACATTAAAAAGTGGAGGCAGAGTGACAAGAAAGGCTTAAAACAGATAAATGGATAAGTGTATGAAAAAATACAGGCACAGGAGAACAAACATTGGAAAATTGACACTTCAAGTATTACTATGGAGTTTCACTTTCAAACTGGGTCAACAGAAGAGAACACAGAAGTTTATTTTTGTTACCTTCAGCTATAGTAAAATGTATCAAGCTATTAAAATATTAAGCTAACTTAGATATACAATTAATTTTTAAAGAAAGATACACGTTTTAAACACTTCAATGAACAATAACCTTATAGAAAACACCTAAAGTAACATTAGAATTTAGTGCAGTTCAAACCATTTTGTAAACGTATGAAAACATAGAATATCCAGATGCTAATCAATACTAAAATTATATTAAAAACTAGATATTGATTTGAAGTATAGATAAAAAAGCACATTTAGTATGATCTTGATCTTAATCATTACTATTATAGGCCACATGATATAAGAAAGTACAATAATTTTGTGTAAAAAAAAAAAGACTCTTTAGAGTGTAAACCAGGGTAATCACAGTGGTATAGAAATCAAGCCTTTCCGTTCCTTCTAATCTAAAGTGTTAGTAGATTTTATACATAGATCTTCATGAAGAGAAAATAGTATCTCCAAAACACCTGCAGCCTTTGCAATAGTGACCAATTGTGATTTCAAATTGATTGTGATTAATCACTTTGTAACTCTCATATACTCCCTGCCCCTCTAGACTCCAGTTAGTGCATACTCTCATGTGCATCAGCGCTTCTTATTGAGCCTGTGAGTACCTCTCCAGTGCATCTAAACATGCAGGATGTGACATGTCTGGTGCAGATGGGGCAGGGCGCTGAGGTTTGCGTGACTGCCTGTGTACCTTACTACAATACACTGTCATTCATTTTACTGAACTTCAGATAGAACACAACAGACAGAGAAGCATACAAAGGCAGGCTCAAAGCACAGGTCATTGAATGGATTCAACAGGAAACACCTTCTCCCAGCACAGCCCTTAACTAGCCGTTAGTGCAATCGCTTTATACAAATTCATGACTGGTTGTTTGCATATCATTTGCATAACCCACCAACTGTCAGTGTCATTGTATTGGTTGATTGTAACTAGCAGGGACGCACAACAGCAGTGCATGCATCTGTCTGTGTTTGTCACAATGCGTGTCTTATCATGCATGGCTCTATCAGTGTTTGAGCTGGTGCAAGTTGTATCAATGCATAATCCAATCTACTCATGACAATGAAAGCACTGGCGGTGGTAAACTTCCCAGCTGTTTCTACTCACCCAAAGGCGATTGCATCTCCACGCCTGCTTATATGGATGTAATTATATTACTCATACATGCTACTTCATTTGAATCTAATTACACTTTACTATGGAATGTTTACTTAAATAGCATAAGATTATTTATGTTGACGGATATTTAACATAAGACATCCCCCAACACCACTTACCAGGTACATTCATTTATACTGGTACTATTATATTATATTATAGCATAGCTTGTAAAGAATTACAATTTAGAATAACAATGAGTATGATATATCTGGCAGATTCCATTTTTAAAAGATGTAATAAAAACATGTGTTTTAAAAATATGGTTTTATTTTATTTTTAATTTTAGATCATCTTTATGACAATATCCATACATGTGCTATTGTGCCAGTCAATCAGAAATTAGATAAAACATGCTGGAAATGTCTTGGTGAGATTAGATTGAACAAAATGTGAACAGAATGCAAAATTGTTCACAAAGGTGTCGATATATTACTTCATACACCAGTAAAAATAAATAAAAAATAAAATAATACAATATTAATAATAATACATATAAATACAACACTTCTAAATTTCTTATTGCCACCAGATCAACAGTAGAGATATTATAAATTCCACATATCTTATACATACCCCACTAAAACCTAGATGGAGACTGCTGACTTTCAACAAGCAAAAATAATAGAATGATAAGATATTGGTCTTGAGAAACCCCTATATATATTACATATTGATTGAAAAGTTTGTGGTTAGTATTCCTAGTACAGAAATCTAGTTTTTCAATCCATGTTTTTCTATTTATTCTCTTGGACCTACTGTCTTATCTTGAGGCTTATTGTTGGAATACTTTGTACAACTGTGGCCGACTCCTCTCCACTAAAACTTGCACACCAAACTGTGTTCATTTTAGTGGTCTTGTTGGAGTCTCGGAGGGAGCTGTATTGATCGGCCTCACAGCTGGAAGGCTAGAACAGAACAAATGCAGCAGGCAGGCAGCCAGGTGAATGACAGGTCAAACTGAGCGTGTGTGTATGTGTGAGACTCGGCTTCAGTCAGCATCAACTAATGGGCACACCTCAACAATACACCACTGTACACATCCAATTATCGTCTGTTAGCTGAAACAGCTGAATATTGAAAAATGCATACCCCTATGATGCTGAGTCCTTTGAGGTAGTCCATTCTTGGCTGAGCTTGGGGTACACAACCTGCCACCACCACCTTCTTTTGTTGTTCTTGGGCCTTTCTGTAAAAACAAAGGGAGAGAGGAACAGAATTAGTTTGTTGGCTAAAAGAGATTTAGTGTTTGTGAAACAAAGATCCACTATCAAAACAGTGAAAAATCACAGTGTTGACGGCCCAAACACAGGGCACATTAAAGCCATGTTAAACACGTTGCAGTGCCATTCTGCAGATGATTTAAAGCCTGCGCTGACTGTTGAGAATGTATCTACAAAGAGCAAGCGTGCGTGTGTGTGTGCCTCTAAGTGCATAGGTCTATGTGAATCTTCATGTCACCTCCATTTAAGGCCTCTGTGATTTGAGACACTTGGTTAGTCTGACAAAAGCTTTTGGAAGAGCTGCCCACAGTGAACCATGAATCTTTAATAATGAAGCCTCCTGACAGCTGGAGCTAGATAGAACACAAGAGGAAAACTGGAGCGGGGAGAGACGAGTGAGCGAGAAAACTAGATGCAAACTGTCATGTGTGTTATATTTCCGATTGTGTTTATGTATTTCAGCAAAACAGAGACAGGATGTGGAGTCAGAGAGAGAAAGCAAAGGAGATGGACGCTGGCCATTAATATGCAACTAAGGAACAACCTAGAAGAAAACACACAGACAAGTAGAAACTAGCATCACACAAATTTTCTATAGTGAGCAAAGCTTTTTTTATTTCTCCTTTGCTATAATTTGTTTTAAAAATAGACCTTATATGCTTCCATGTATTTTCTTGTTAGAGGCAAAGGGGCTGAACGATATATCCCAACTGCACTATATTTTATTATCACAATATCAACAATGTATTGCAAAAGCCCTTTTCATAAGACATCATACTACATAAATAAAAATAAATAACATAAATAAACAAAACATCCTTCTATTGCTTGATTATTGATAATTTTTTGTAATTAAATGGTGCAAAACACAATAAAATCACACAGTCCAACTAACAAAAAGGCATTACAAAAATAAACTCCCTTAAATTTTTTCAAACTGTATAGACCTTTAACTTAGTTTCACCAATCATCCAAGTGAGTAGAGTTTGTTTTATCCACACTGGCACTCCTCAGCACACATACAGTGGGCTTCTGACACACAGCTGCACAGTAGGGGTGCGTCTGCATAATTCACAGTCTCCTGCCAAAAAGCGCCAAACGCTCCTTTAATGCGCTGCTCCCCGCCCACAGACTTGGAGCTGACACAGCGAGTAAGCAGACAGCGCCTGAGCCCGAGTCGTCTGAGCGCCCCAGGGGAAACGGGCCAATCACGTCGCACATGCTTCCTGGATGGGACGAGATGGAATGGGATTATGTGATGCAGTTGCCGTGGTGATACTTTTGAGGCCGACCACGCACTCGCCGCCAGTGACCCGGACCGGAGCAGATGTCCCTGGAGATCGGGGGCAGAGCTTGTATGTGTGCGTGTACGAGTCTGCGTGTTTCTTGGCTTTCTTGGCACCTTGCCCTAAATCTCCCCAGCCCCCTGTCAACTTTGTGTTATGACTCGCCATAGCCTCCAGACCACACATATGTACCCACTGACAGGGTCCAAACACCCACATGGCCTGCATAGATTCCTATAGAAGATAGAGCAACAGTGCGGCCCGCTCCATGCATACATGTATGACCTCTGCGCTGTGGATGTATGGTCGGGAGGGCTGCGCTGTACATCCTGGTTTTTAACAGCTCAGTGGACACAGCGAATCAGTCAAATGAGAGCAGACTAAATGTCCAACTCAATTGATCAGGCCGAATGGAATGAGGCCCCGGCAGTAAATATGACATTAAAATAAGCACGGGGCATGACCTATATACAACCCCTTTTCAACTTTCTCACAACTCATCTTTAAAGGAAGAGACTTCTCCTACAGAGATTATAGCTACTTATTAATAAGTGCACACACACACACGCACGCACGCACGCGCACGCACACACACACACACACACACACACAAGAATACAATATCAACCACAAACACACACAAGAAAAAGAAAATGATTGATGACAATGTAGAATAATACAGACAATACTGGGGAAAATGTACTCTTGCACTGTAAATGTGATTATTATGGGATACTCCCAATCAAGTGATGCAATAACCTACATCACCAGTATTTCTCAAACTATGTACTTGGGAAACGGGTCTATGCTAGATTAGGGAAAAATTTGAATGCTTGCCTAAAAAGATGGATTTTTGTTTGTGAAGTCAAATAAAAAATGCAACAATCCCAAGACAATTTGAAGCGATACACCACTCTAGAGTCACTGGTCCAAACTGTGCAGCCAAAACAAAACTTCCTGAAGACCTAAGGCCGAGTGGCTCATCTGCTCAAGCGTGTGCCACGTGAACCGCAGAAACCCCGGATCGATTCCCAACTCTGCTCCATGTCACTCACCTGTCTCTCTGCTTCACTGTCTCAACAAAAAAATAGAACCAAAATGGGACAAATTGCAAAAGAACAATACTTCTTCTCCTACTGAGATTGAGTCATGATCACTAGTTTTGCGTAGTTTCATGTTTGATCAGAATTCACCTGAGATACTCTGAAAGGGGTAAATTTAAATAAGATGGAGATTAAGTGGATTTAAAAAATCTCATCAGGCCATAGCATTTGATTAGAGCATATTGCTACATTCAGACTAATAAACACCACTCCACATTTAAATAAATCTAAACAAATGGTCCACTATATATCAATACCAATATTCCCTGGGAGTTTGATGTTAAAATAGGCACTGCTCTGTCTGAAGCCTTGTTACTCAAGTTAGACTTTATCTTATCTTTATTTTAACACAATCTGACTAGAAAGATTTGTGCTGTTACAAATCCTTCTTAATTAACATTACAGTCACAAGTTACCCAATGTTTTTCATTTAGTAATTCGCTCTTTTGTTTATGTTAAAATAATAATACAATAAAATAATACACCTATACTATACACGGGCTCCTAAAAATGTGCCGTCTAAATCAATGTTTGTATTTATGATTGTGTGCGCATTATGGTAACTGCTGAACATTTCACCATAGAGATACATGTAGTATCTCCAGTGTGATGTCACCACAAAGTGACAATTCAGTTCAACTCAACAGTAAAAGTTCTGCTCCAGTCTGGCGCCGATGTTTGCGTCTCTCAGAATGTCCTCTTAGTGACTCCTCCTGCTGTTGCGCTCTATGGCTATATGGCTAGCTGCATGCAGGAAGTGGATGAGCTCATTAGACTCTCAGAGGCTGCCATATGCTACTTAGCAAACACACAGCTCAGAGGATGAGGTCATACTAATAAAGGATAATGTTATGATGCTGGGAACTACATACTGATGCAGTCTGCTCATAACTTGGGCTGCAACAATATTAAATAAACAAAAGCAATTGCACAAATCAAACCATTATGTTTATTTATGTGATATTAAGGGTTAGTATCTGCAGAGTGATACTGAGCTGTTACACCCAACATATTCTTTGGTCATGCCATTAGGGCTTTTGAGTTTCAAAAGCTCATTTTGTGCACCATCTAGAGTCTGGACTTATCCATATGAACCAGGAATAACCACAAAATTAAAAATCTCCAGCGCCATTTGCTAAAAGTAAGATGCAACCTTTGTGGATTTGCTTTTTTCAAATGTACTTAAACTAAACAATATAAATGGCCTTTCTCCACATTTTCAGAGTCAATGTTTAAATTTAAAAGTGCGAAAATATAACTGAAACAAAACAATAATTTGAAGAAGTAAGATGATACAACACTTTCCTCTGCAGCATTTGATTCATTTCTTGGGAGAAATCCTTTGTCTTAGTCTCCAGGATCGTCACATCTGCATTCCAGCAGCTGTTTCTGGCTGAGTTGACAATGAGCCAGCCAATCATACTCCTGACCTCCCAGCATTAGCAGGAGCACCCAGGGCCAAGGTTAAGTACCCATCAAGCCTCAGTAATTAAGATGTGGTTAATGCTGTGAGGTGGAGTGTGCTAGTGTGTGTCACTGTCCAGGAGATTTGTCTGATTCACACTAGTTTGAACTTCAATGGTCCACATTTGTCTGCTTGTAGTTTAGTGTTGATAGTGAATTACTAACAGTTACAAGGGATTATTGTCATTACACCGGAGCATCTGATGTTGTCTATGTTCTATTATTTGTATTTATACAAAATTTCCTCAAGGAAGAAGCAATTCACATGAAGATAAAGAATAACACAGATAATGGCACCACCTGTCTATATTAGTTTCTCCTGCTAGACAGTTTTCTTTTGACAATGTTTGTACATTATACAGAAGGTGTTGAATTCTAACAACAGTACAGACCTTGAGAACTGATTGACAGTATAGCTGCAATGTAATAAAAATACTTGTATCTCCACTGTGAATAAACAGACAAGTTTATGAAAACCTCTCTCAAAAAAGAAATACATAAAACAGTGAACTCTGCATCTAGGGATTGAACTGCAGACAAACAAAATGAATACAGTTAATGTACGGGGCTGTGGGCCTCAGGAGCCGCTGCAAAAAGGAGAGAAGTGAGTGACAGCAAACTGTCAAAAGAACATCTTTATAAAAAGGATGAAAAATAGGCATTGAGCCGACGGCGCGTCAAACAGATCGGAGCCAGGATAAAAGGAGGAAACACAATCCAGAATACTACCCAGTGAGTCTCCAGGTACCAGCACTCCCCCACGCCCATCACATCTTTTCACTCAATGCGATGGAGCATTTCTGTTTATCAAGAAAGTGACAGCTTACCACCAAACCAGCTCCGCACAGCTCCATTCAAACTTATTGAACGGCTGCAATCTCAGCATGATTTAGATTTATAAAACATTGAAAAGAAATGGATACAAACATAATATGCAGTAGTTCTTTCGCAAATCTCATCTCTCCTCTATATGTACTTTATATAGACTCACAATAACCTAACCTACTATGTAACCAGGGAATTTATTCAGATGGACCACCTCCTAGATAGTGGCATTCAGACAAGAAATGAAAGAAAATAGATGCATGTCCAAGGCAAAGGCCCAAAATGATTGAGGAATAAGAAAGATTTAAAGGCACACATTTTGCTGAGATAGTTCACTGGGTCTAATAAAGAGAAAATGCACATTGTAGAGCAGCCACAAAATAAGCTTAATAAAAGCATTCATGTTAGAGCCGTGTTTTACAGGATACAGGCAATCTGTTGACCAATCAATACACCTATAACATGGTTAGTTTATGACTAGTTCACATGGCCGCGGGGTACATCAAAGATAGGATGTGGTCCAATTATCAACATGGGCCTTGTAAAGCAAGTCAGTGGAAACTCCAGGTTTTCAGATTACTGCCTTTTTAAAAACAAATGCAGCACATAGCTCTCATCGACCCGGGTTAGATGACATCTGTCTTGTAAAAAGAGCTCAATGTGTGATGAATATTGCATCGCAGTAAATGAGTTATATTTACCGCTTGAATGATTCATAACAGGGGGAATGTTCATTTGAAAACAAGACAAAAGCTCCAACACAAAAGGCTCGCACAAAAGGAAAGTGGACAGAGTATACAAAAAACCTTAAAGATGTGTAAGCAGAAAATGGTACAGTCTAGACCTCAAAGTGCGTCTCTTGAGCCACATTTCCAATGTAAAGAAAGAATTTGTGCAAGGCTAGCTGCTGTGGGGCAGTGGGATGGGCTCACCTATGAGCTGAGTTAGCTTATTGGGAAATTCATAGGACACTATATGTTTATGTTTTAGGTACAAGAGATTTCCTACATGAGTGATAAATAATAAGGTAATAAGAGGTTGGACTCTATAAGTGAAAAGGGCTAAAGCTAAAGTTATTTCTTGCGTGGAAGCTTGAAGCCGAAAGTTAAAAGGGCACAAGTGGCCATTTATCATGCAGAGCCAGCACCACTTGCTGAGAGACTTTTCACCTCTCTGGGAATCAATCTGAAACTGTGTGAATATGTTTGGGCCGGCGAGTACACATGTGCTCAAAGGATAGGAGCAGGAAATCCTTTCAGAGAGGTGAAAAGCCGTCCGTGGTTGAATGAGTTCACTCCAAATTAGTCCAAGCATAAACAATCATAATTGGTTTCAAGGTCATAAATTATTACGAGCAGCGGTTTAGAAAGAAGAATGCCACAAGCTCAATGACCTGGAATCATCAGCAATCTTTGGGTATTATTATTTTTATTTCCAGCTTGCAAAGACAAAATAATTACACATTTAGAGAAAACGTTTTCAGGGACGTAATCTCGCCATAGCCAATATCTAGACACAAGATACATTTCTGTATAGTTTAGTTGACATTTGTGAGAAGCTTGCCAGCAAAAAGATCCCATTTTGGGAAAAAAAATGATATCATCATCATGTCTGCATATACTGTGTGCAGGATGTCTTGCTATCTTTATGGAGCTTTTTCTATGCTTGGGACTGGCACAAAGACTGTTTCTGCTGATCCCTCTTTGGTGGGTTAGATGTTCTCTGCAGATATTCTGCATAAATAGACTTGTTTTGCAGAAGCCAGCAGGCGGCCTATTCTATATAACCTTACATGTGAAATGGATATGTGAGTACACATACTGTATGCGCATTAAGGGACTAGACAGACTATAGAAGTCTCATTATGGAGCTCCAAAGTCTAAGCATCTATTCAGCCTGTTAATTTCCCTGCTGATGTCTCCCTCCACACACGCCAGAAGTGGCTCCTCAGTGGCTTATCAGTCCCTCCTAAAGGCCTCCTCATTTAACCACACTGCCTTATTTAGAATAAATAAGAATTCTGTTCAAAGCCAAGGATGCAGCATTCATAAAGCTGCTTGTCTGATTAAATTGCTATGCAGAACACCTCACCGCCACTTGCTCTGTAAAAATTAATTTATGGCATGTTTTAAAAGGATTTTTCTCTCCACATGCACGTTTCTCCATTGAGTCGACACCAATTAAAAGGAAGGTTCAAGGCAGGGTTCATTACATTTGACGACACAAGGTGGGTGAATTGTTGAAAGACAAAAAGCTTCGCAAAATGAGATGATTTTAAAAAGGCATTTGGCTCGTTAGAATGACACGAAATGCAGGCTGTAGATGAATACAATTATGGCCAGTCCACTTTTTTACATTTCCCCCTTGCTTTACTCTTGACAATAAAAGATTTTCAACAAAGATTCATGCATTATATGAATGAAACCATTTTACATAGGAACATGTATAATATTCCATTACAGATACGTATGATTCATCAATTCTATATGCACTGCAGCAACCAGTCACACCAGAAACACGCCACATTTCGATAAAGGATAGCATTAATAACATTTACATACTACACCATCAGCCTGGCAACAAATGTACTTTGGTCTTGTTTCCTGGTTACAAATGCTTTCCATTTTCAGAGAGTTGATTTATTCTTTTCCTAACACAATTTGTCAGTGCGGCACATATATGCACAGTGGTGCCTTGCTGCAGTGACATCCACGTAGCACAATTTAATCACAAGTGGAAGCTAAGCCGTTGCTCAAATATGTAAGCTATATGCCACATGTGCCCGCTCCCCTCAGGTATGTTCCTTCTGTCTGCATTGGCCGATGTGTGCGCTTGTTCACAGCACCTCAGAGGTTAAGGACTGCCCGCGGTCTGCAGAGCTACAACCCCCGACCCTGCATCTCACACACACTGGCATCTCACTGTGTATGTTCCCAAGCATCCATCACTCTTACACATAATGTACCTATGGCCAAGTTATAGGCCTTGGGCTTGTGTCACTCCAAATAGTGTTTGGTGAAATTGCTTCTTGGCAAGTTGGCAGTGACCCGTCCATCTATGGTTGAATAAAAATAGAAATAATGCCCCGCAAATGATTTTGCATTGATGTCAACGTTCACTGGGCAATACACGCAGTAGATGTGATTAAATTAGCTGACAGTCTATAGAAAGTTAACTATGGATTTAATTTAATTTAATAGTCTAAACTGTTTCACTTTCTTTGACCAACTATCATCCTCATTTCAGCAGTGATTCCTGTTCACTGCACGCGTCGCTTATCTTCCCTCAGGGTTCAAACATAAGGCAAGCAAAGGTCAGAAGTTCTTACTGTCATCTTGCATGACTTAATGTATATCAAACTTGTCTATATACTTCATATCATATGGAACCAGGGGATCACAAGCATTTGAGAGAGGATTTAA